>SZWC01020142.1:38655-50476 GCA_023375785.1 Penium margaritaceum
TGGCACAACTCTGGCACAACTCTGGCACGACTCTGGCACAACTCTGGCACAACTCTGGCTCAACTCTTGCACAACTTTGGCAAAACTCCGGCATAGCTCTTGTACAGCTTTGGCACAACCCGGGCACAACTCTGGTACAACTGTGGCACAACTGTGGCACAACTCTGGCACAACTCTAGCACAACTCTGGCAAAACTCTGGCACAACTATGGCACACCTCTCGCACAACTCTTGCACAACTCTGGCACAACCCTAGCAAAACTTTGGCACAATTCTGGCACAACTCTGGCCTAACTCTGGGACAAATCTGGCAAAAATTTGGCACAACTCTGGAAAAACTCTGGCACAACTCTGGCAGAACTCTAGCACAACTCTGGCACAACTCCGGTACAGCTCTCACACAACTCTGGCACAACTCTGGTGCAACTCTGGCACAACCCTGGCATAAATCTGGCACAACTATGGCTGAAGTCTGGCACAGCTCTGGCACAGCTCTGGCACAACTCTGGCACAAATCTGGCACAACTCCGGCACAACTTATGCACAACTCTGGCACAACTCTGGCACAACGCTGACACAACTCTGGCACAACTCTGGCACAACTCTGGTATAACTCTGGCACAACACTGGCACAACTCTGGCATAACTCTGGCACAACTCGGGCACAACTCTGGCACAACTCTGGCACAACTCTAGCACAACTCTGGCACAACTCGGGCACAACTCTGGCACAACTCTGGCACAACTCTAGCACAACTCTGGCACAACTCGGGCACAACTCTGGCACAACTCTGGCACAACTCTAGCACAACTCTGGCACAACTCGGGCACAACTCTGGCACAACTCTGGCACAACTCTAGCACAACTCTGGCACAACTCGGGCACAACTCTGGCACAACTCTGGCACAACTCTAGCACAACTCTGGCACAACTCGGGCACAACTCTGGCACAACTCTGGCACAACTCTAGCACAACTCTGGCACAACTCGGGCACAACTCTGGCACAACTCTGGCACAACTCTAGCACAACTCTGGCACAACTCGGGCACAACTCTGGCACAACTCTGGCACAACTCTAGCACAACTCTGGCACAACTCGGGCACAACTCTGGCACAACTCTGGCACAACTCTAGCACAACTCTGGCACAACTCGGGCACAACTCTGGCACAACTCTGGCACAACTCTAGCACAACTCTGGCACAACTCGGGCACAACTCTGGCACAACTCTGGCACAACTCTAGCACAACTCTGGCACAACTCGGGCACAACTCTGGCACAACTCTGGCACAACTCTAGCACAACTCTGGCACAACTCGGGCACAACTCTGGCACAACTCTGGCACAACTCTAGCACAACTCTGGCACAACTCGGGCACAACTCTGGCACAACTCTGGCACAACTCTAGCACAACTCTGGCACAACTCGGGCACAACTCTGGCACAACTCTGGCACAACTCTAGCACAACTCTGGCACAACTCGGGCACAACTCTGGCACAACTCTGGCACAACTCTAGCACAACTCTGGCACAACTCGGGCACAACTCTGGCACAACTCTGGCACAACTCTAGCACAACTCTGGCACAACTCGGGCACAACTCTGGCACAACTCTGGCACAACTCTAGCACAACTCTGGCACAACTCGGGCACAACTCTGGCACAACTCTGGCACAACTCTGGTATAACTCTGGCACAACACTGGCACAACTCTGGCATAACTCTGGCACAACTCGGGCACAACTCTGGCACAACTCTGTCACAACTCTGGCACAACTCTGGCACAAATCTGGCGCAAATCTGGCACAATTCTGGAACACATCTGGCACAACTCTGGCACAACTCTGGCACAACTCTGGCACAACTCCAGCACAGATCTGGCACAAATCATGCACAAATCGGGCACAAATCTGGCACAACTCTGGCACAACTCTGGCACAACTCTGGCACAAGTTTGGCAAAACTTTGGCACAACTATGGCACAACTCCGGCTCAGCTCTGGAACAACTCTGGAACAACTCTGGCACAACTCCGTTACAACCCTGACACAACTCTGGTACAACTCTGACACAACTCTAGCACAACTCAGGCAAAGCTCTGGCACAACTCTAGCACAAATCTGGCACAAACCTCGCACTACTCTGGCACAACTCCAGCACCACTCTAGCACGACTATGGCACAACTCTGGCAATACTCTGGCAAAATTCTGGCACAACTCCGGCACAACTCTGGCACAACTCTGGCACATTTCTGGAACAACTCTGGCATAACACTGGCACAACCCTGGCACAAATATGGCACATCTCTGGCACGACTCTGGCACAACTTTGGCACAAGTCTGACACAACGCTGGCACAACTCTGGCACAACTATGGCACAACTCGGGCACAACTCTGGCACAACTCGGGCACAACTCCGGCACAACTCCGGCACAACTCTGGCACAACTCTGGCACAACTCTGGCACAACTCTGGCACAACTCTGGCACAACTCTGGCACAACTCCGGCACAACTCTTGCACAACTCTGGCACAACTCGGGCACAACTCTGGCACGACTGTGGCACAACTCTGCACAATTCGGGCACAACTCCGGCACGACTCTGGCACAACTCGGGCACAACTCTGGCACGACTGTGGCACAACTCTGCACAATTCGGGCACAACTCCGGCACGACTCTGGCACAACTCGGGCACAACTCTGGCACGACTGTGGCACAACTCTGCACAATTCGGGCACAACTCCGGCACGACTCTGGCACAACTCGGGCACAACTCTGGCACGACTGTGGCACAACTCTGCACAATTCGGGCACAACTCCGGCACGACTCTGGCACAACTCGGGCACAACTCTGGCACGACTGTGGCACAACTCTGCACAATTCGGGCACAACTCCGGCACGACTCTGGCACAACTCGGGCACAACTCTGGCACGACTGTGGCACAACTCTGCACAATTCGGGCACAACTCCGGCACGACTCTGGCACAACTCGGGCACAACTCTGGCACGACTGTGGCACAACTCTGCACAATTCGGGCACAACTCCGGCACGACTCTGGCACAACTCGGGCACAACTCTGGCACGACTGTGGCACAACTCTGCACAATTCGGGCACAACTCCGGCACGACTCTGGCACAACTCGGGCACAACTCTGGCACGACTGTGGCACAACTCTGCACAATTCGGGCACAACTCCGGCACGACTCTGGCACAACTCGGGCACAACTCTGGCACGACTGTGGCACAACTCTGCACAATTCGGGCACAACTCCGGCACGACTCTGGCACAACTCGGGCACAACTCTGGCACGACTGTGGCACAACTCTGCACAATTCGGGCACAACTCCGGCACGACTCTGGCACAACTCGGGCACAACTCTGGCACGACTGTGGCACAACTCTGCACAATTCGGGCACAACTCCGGCACGACTCTGGCACAACTCGGGCACAACTCTGGCACGACTGTGGCACAACTCTGCACAATTCGGGCACAACTCCGGCACGACTCTGGCACAACTCGGGCACAACTCTGGCACGACTGTGGCACAACTCTGCACAATTCGGGCACAACTCCGGCACGACTCTGGCACAACTCGGGCACAACTCTGGCACGACTGTGGCACAACTCTGCACAATTCGGGCACAACTCCGGCACGACTCTGGCACAACTCGGGCACAACTCTGGCACGACTGTGGCACAACTCTGCACAATTCGGGCACAACTCCGGCACGACTCTGGCACAACTCGGGCACAACTCTGGCACGACTGTGGCACAACTCTGCACAATTCGGGCACAACTCCGGCACGACTCTGGCACAACTCGGGCACAACTCTGGCACGACTGTGGCACAACTCTGCACAATTCGGGCACAACTCCGGCACGACTCTGGCACAACTCGGGCACAACTCTGGCACGACTGTGGCACAACTCTGCACAATTCGGGCACAACTCCGGCACGACTCTGGCACAACTCGGGCACAACTCTGGCACGACTGTGGCACAACTCTGCACAATTCGGGCACAACTCCGGCACGACTCTGGCACAACTCGGGCACAACTCTGGCACGACTGTGGCACAACTCTGCACAATTCGGGCACAACTCCGGCACGACTCTGGCACAACTCGGGCACAACTCTGGCACGACTGTGGCACAACTCTGCACAATTCGGGCACAACTCCGGCACGACTCTGGCACAACTCGGGCACAACTCTGGCACGACTGTGGCACAACTCTGCACAATTCGGGCACAACTCCGGCACGACTCTGGCACAACTCGGGCACAACTCTGGCACGACTGTGGCACAACTCTGCACAATTCGGGCACAACTCCGGCACGACTCTGGCACAACTCGGGCACAACTCTGGCACAAATCTGGCACAACTCTGGCACAACCTCGACACAACTCTGGCACAACTCTGGCATAACTCTGGCACAAATCTGGTACAACTCTGGCACAATTCTGGAACAACTCTGGCACAACTTTGGCACAACTAGGGCACAACTATGGCACAAGTCTGTCACAACCCCGGCACAACTCTGGCACAACTCTGGCACAACTTTGGAAAAGCTCTGGCACAACTATGGCACAACTCCGGCACAACTCTGGAACAACTCTGGCACAATTCTGTCAAAACTCTGGCACAACTCTGGCAGAACTCTGGCACAGCTCTGGCACAACTTGGGCACAACTCTGGCAGAACTTTGGCACAATTCTGGCACAAATCTGGCATAAATCTGGCACAACACTGGCACAACTCTGGAACAGCTCTGGTACAACTATGGCACAGCTCGGGCACAACTCTGGCAAAACTCTGGCACAACTCTAGGAAAACTCTGGCACAACTCTGGCACAACTCTGGGACAACTTGGGCACAACTCTAGCACAACTCTGTCACAACTCTGGCACAACTCAGGCACAAATCTGGCACAACACTGGCACAACTCTGGCACAACTCTGGCACAACTCGGGTACAACTCTGGCACAACTTTGTCACATCTCTAGCACAACTCTGGCACAACACTGGCACAACTCTGGCACAACTCTGGCACAACTCTGGCACAACTCGGGTACAACTCTGGCACAACTCTGGCACAACTCTGGCACAAATCTGGCACAACTCTGGCACAACTCTGGCACAAGTCTGACACAACTCTGGCACAACTCTGGCACAACTCTGGCACAACTCGGGCACAACTCTGGCACAACTCTGGCACAACTCTGGCACAACTCTGGCACAACTCTGGCACAAGTCTGGGACAACTCTGGCACAACTATGGCACAACCCCGGAACAACTCTGGCACAACTCCGGCACAACTCCGGCACAGCTCTGGCAAAACTCTATCACAACCCTGGCACAAATATGGCACATCTCTGGCACAACTCTGGCACAACTCTGGCACAAGTCTGACACAACTCTGGGACAACTCTCGCACAATTCTGGCACAACACTGGCACAACCCTGGCACGACTCTGGCACAACTCTGGCACAACTCCGGCACAACTCTGGCACAACTCTGGCACGACTCTGGCACAACTCTGGCAAAACTCTGGCCCAACTCTGGCACAACGCTAGCACACCTCTGCCACAACTCTGGCGCAACTCTGGCACAACTCTGGCACACATATGGCACAACTCTGGCACAACTCTGGCACCACTCTGGCACAACTCTGGCACAACTCTGCCGCAACTCTGGCACGACTCTGGCACAACTCTGGCCAAAATCTGGCACAAATCTGGCACAACTCTGGCCCAACTCTGCAACAAATCTGGCACAACTCTGGCTCAACTCTGGCACAACTCTGGCACAACTCGGGCACAACTCTGGCACAACTCTGGCACCACTCTGGCACAACTCTGGCACAACTCTGCCGCAACTCTGGCACGACTCTGGCACAACTCTGGCCAAAATCTGGCACAAATCTGGCACAACTCTGGCCCAACTCTGCAACAAATCTGGCACAACTCTGGCTCAACTCTGGCACAACTCTGGCACAACTCGGGCACAACTCTGGCACAACTCTGGCACCACTCTGGCACAACTCTGGCACAACTCTGCCGCAACTCTGGCACGACTCTGGCACAACTCTGGCCAAAATCTGGCACAAATCTGGCACAACTCTGGCCCAACTCTGCAACAAATCTGGCACAACTCTGGCTCAACTCTGGCACAACTCTGGCACAACTCGGGCACAACTCTGGCACAACTCTGGCACCACTCTGGCACAACTCTGGCACAACTCTGCCGCAACTCTGGCACGACTCTGGCACAACTCTGGCCAAAATCTGGCACAAATCTGGCACAACTCTGGCCCAACTCTGCAACAAATCTGGCACAACTCTGGCTCAACTCTGGCACAACTCTGGCACAACTCGGGCACAACTCTGGCACAACTCTGGCACCACTCTGGCACAACTCTGGCACAACTCTGCCGCAACTCTGGCACGACTCTGGCACAACTCTGGCCAAAATCTGGCACAAATCTGGCACAACTCTGGCCCAACTCTGCAACAAATCTGGCACAACTCTGGCTCAACTCTGGCACAACTCTGGCACAACTCGGGCACAACACTGGCACAACTCAGGCACAATTCCGGCACAACTCTGGCACAACTCTGGCACAACTCTCGCACAACTCTAGCACAACTCTGGCACAATTATGGCACGACTCTGGTACAACTCTGGCACAACTCTGGCACGACTCTGGCACAACTCTGGCATAAATCTGGCACAACCCTGGTAAAAATCTGGCACAACTCTAGCACAACTCTGGTATGATTCTGGCACAACTCTGGCACAATGCTGGCACCACTCTGGCACAACTCTGGCACAACTCTGGCTCAACTCTGGCACAACTCTGGCACAACTCTGGCAGAAATCTGACACAAGTCCGGAACAATTTGGGCACAACTCTGGCACAACTGTGGCACAACACTGGCACAACTCGGGCACAGATCTGGGACAACTCATGCTCAAATCTGGCACAAATCTGGCACAACTCTGGCACAACTCTGGCACAACTCTGGCACAACTCTGGCACAACTCTGGCAAAACTTTGGCAAAAATCTGGCACAACTATGGCACAACTCCGGCACAACACTGGAACAACTCTGGCACAACTCCGTCACAACTCTCGCACAACCCTGGAACAACTCTGGCACAACTCTGGCACAACTCTGGCAACACCCTGGCACAAATCTGGCACAACTCGGGCACAACTCTGGCACAACTCTGGCACAAGTCCGGCACAACTCTGGCACAACTCTAGCACAGATCTGGCACAACTAATGCACAAATGTGGCACAAATCTGGCACAACTCTTGCACAACTCTGGCACAACTCTGGCACAACTCTTGCACAACTCTGGCACAACCCTGGCGTAACTCCGGCACAAATCCAGCAGAACTCTGGAATGACTTTGGCATATCTCTGGCTCAACTCTGGCATAACTCTGGCACAGCTTGGGACAACTCGGGCTGAACTCTGGCACAACTCTGGCACAATTTTTGCACAACTCTGGAGTATCTTTGGCACAACTCCGGCACAGCTCTTGCACAACTCTGGCACAACTCTGGCACAAATCTGGCACAACTCTGCCTCAACTCTGGCACAACTCTGGCACAACTCTGGCACAACTCTGGCACTACTATGGAACAAAAATGGCACAACTCTGGGAAATGTCTGGCACAACTCTGGAACAACTCCAGCACAACTCCGGCACAACACTGGGACAACTCTGGCAAAACTCTGGCATAACTCTGGCACGACCCTGGCACAAATCTGGCACATCTCTGGCACAACTCTGGGAAAACACTTGCACAACTCTGAGAAACCGCTTGGACAACTCTGGCACAACTCTGGCACACCTCTGGCACAACTCTGGCACAACTTTGGCAAAAATCTGGCACAACTCTGGCCTAACTCTGCGACACCTCTGGTACATATTTGGCACAACTCTGGGAAAACTCTTGCACAACTCTGTTACAACTTTAGCACAACTATGGCACAACTCCGGCACACCTCTGGCACAACTATGGCATAACTCTGGCACAACCCTGGCATAAATCTGGCACATCTCTGGAACAAATCTTGCACAACTCTGGCACAACTCTGGCACAACGCTGGCACAACACTGGCACACCTCTGGCACAACTCAGGGACGACTCAGGCACACCTCTGGCACAACTCTGGCACAATCTTGCACAAGTTTGGAACAACTCTGGCATAACTCCGGCACAGCTCCAGCACAACTCTGGCACAACTCTGGCACAACTCCGGCACAACTCTGGCACAACTCTGGCATAACTCTGGCACAACCCTGGCATAAATCTGGCACATCTCTGGAACAACTCTTGCACAACTCTGGCACAACTCTGGCACAACGCTGGCACAACTCTGGCACAACTCTGGCACAAGTCTGGCACAAGTCTGGCACAACTCTGGGACAACTCTAGCACAACTCTGGCATAACTATGGCACAACTCTGGCACAACTCTCGCACAACTCTGGCACAACTCTGGCACAACTCCGGCACAACTCTGGCACAACTCTGGCATAACTCTGGCACAACCCTGGCATAAATCTGGCACATCTCTGGAACAACTCTTGCACAACTCTGGCACAACTCTGGCACAACGCTGGCACAACTCTGGCACAACTCTGGCACAACTCTAGCACAACTCTGGCATAACTATGGCACAACTCTGGCACAACCCTCGCACAACTCTGAAACAAATCTGGAAATACTCTGGGACAACTCTGGCACAACTTTTGCAAAACTCTGGCACAACTCTGGCACATCCTCGCCACAACTCTGGCACAACTCTGGCACAACTCCGGAACAACACCGGCACCACTCTGGCACAACTCTGGCACAACTCTGGCATAACTCTGGCACAACCCTGGCACAAATCTGGCACATCTCTGGCACAACTCTGGCACAACTATGACACAATGCTGGCACAACTGTGGCAGAAATCTGGCACAACTGGGGCACAACTCTGGCGCAACGCTGGCACAACCCTTGCACAACTCTGGCACAACTCTTGCACAACTCTGGCACAACTCTGGCACAACTCTGACACAACGCTGGCACAACTCTAGCACAACTCTGGCACAACTCGGGCACAACTCTGGCACAACTCTTGCACAACTCTGGCACAACTCTGGCACAACTCTGACACAACGCTGGCACAACTCTAGCACAACTCTGGCACAACTCGGGCACAACTCTAGCACAACTATGGCACAATTTTGGCACAACGCTGTCACAACTCTGGAACAACTCTGGCAAAACTCCGGCACAACTCTGGCACAACTCTGGCTCAACTCCGGCACAACTCTGGCACAACTCTGGCTCAACACTGGCATAACTCTGCCACAGCCCAGGCACAAATCTGGCACAACTCTTGCACGACTCTGGCACAACTCCGAAACAACAAGCACAACTCTGGCACAACTCTGGCACAAATCCAGCACAACTCTGGCACAACTCTGGCACAACTCTGGTACAAGTCTGTCACAACTCTGGCATAACTCTGGCACAACTCTGGCACAACTCTGGCACAACTCTGGCACAACTCTGGCACAACTCTGGCACAACTCTGGCAAAATTCTGGCACAACTCCAGGACAGCTGTGGCACAACTCTGGCACAACTCTGGCAGAACTCTGGTATAACTCTGGCACAACCCTGGCATAAATCTGATACAATTCTTGCAGGACTCTGGCACAACTCTGGCACAACTCTGGCACAACTCTGGCACAAACCTGGCACAACTCCGGCACAACTCTTGCACAACTCTGGGACAATGCAGGCAAAACTCTGCCACAACTCTGGCACAAGTCTTGCATAACGCTGGCACAACTCTGTCACCACTCTGACACAACTCTGACACAACTTTGGCACAACTCCAGCACAGCTCTGGCACAACTATGCCTCAACTCTGGCACAACTCTGGCATGACTCTTGCACAACCCTGGCACAACTCGGGCACAACTCTGGCACAACTCTTGCACATCTCTTGCACAACTCTGGCACAACTCCAGCACAACTCTGGCACAACTCTGGCACAACTCCGGCACAACTCAGGCAAATCTCTGGCACAACTCTGGCTCAATTCTGGCATATTTCTGGCACAACCCTGGCTCAAATTTAGCACAAATTGGGCACAACTCTGGCACAACTCTGGCACAACTCCGGCACAACACTGGCACAACTCTGGCACAACTCTGGCAGAACGCTGGCACAACTCTCGCACAACTCTGGCACAACTCTGGGACAACTCTGGCACAGCTTTGGCACAACTCTGGCACTACTCTGGGATAACACTGCCACAGCTTTGGCACAAATCTGACACTCCTATGGCACGACTCTAGCACAACACTGTCACAACTCTGGCAAACCTCTCCCACAACTGTTGCACCACTCTGGCACAACTATAGCACAACTCTGGCACAAATCTGGCACAACTCTGGCCTATCTCTGGTACAACTCTGGCACAACTCTGGCACAACTCCAGTACAGTTCCGGCACACCTTTGGCAAAACCCTGGCACAACTCTGGTATAAATCTGGCACAACCCTGGCATAAATTTGGCACATGTCTGGCAGAACTCTGGCACAACTCATGCACAACTCTGGCACAACTCTGGCACAACTCTTGCAGGACTCCGGCACAACTCTTGCACAACTCTTGCACAACTCTGGCACAATGCTGACAAAACTCTGGCACAAATGGGGCAAAACTCTGGGACAACTCAGGCACAACCCTGGCACAACTCTGGCACAACTCTGGCACAACTCTGGCAAAACTCTGGCACAACTCTGGCACAACTCTGGCACAACTATGGGACAACTCTTGCACAACGTTGGCACAAATCTGGCACAACTCTGCCACATCTCTGGCACAACTCTAGCACAACTCTGGCACAACTCCGGAACAACTCTGACAGAACTCTGGAACAACTCTGGTACAACTCTGGCACAACTCTCGCACAACCCTTGTACAAATCTGGCACAACCCTGGCACAACTCTGGCACAACCCTGGCACAACTCTGGCACAACTCTGGCACAACTCTGGCACAATGCTGGCACAACTCGGGCACAACTCTGGCACGACTCTGGCACAACTCTGGCACAACTCTGGCACAATTCTGGCATACCTCTGGCATAACTCTGGCACAACAATGGCACAATCCTGCCACAACTCCGGCACAATTCTGACACAATTCTGGTAAAAATCTCGCAAAACTCTGGCACAACTCTGGCATATCTCTGGCATAACTCTGCCACAACTCTGGCATAACTCTGGCACAGCTCTGTTACAACTCTGACACAAGTCTGGCACAACTCTGGCACAAGTCTGGCAAAACTCTGGCACAACTCAGGCACAATCTTGCACAACTCTGGAAGAACTCTGCCACAACTCTGGCACAACTCTGGCACAACTCTGGCACAACTCTGACACAACTCTTGCACAACTCTTGCACAACTCTGGCACAACTCTGGCACAACTCTGGAAAAACTCAGGCACAACTCTGGAATAACTCTGGCACAACTATGGCACAACTCTGGCACAGCTCTGACAAAACTCTAGCACAACTCTAGAAGAACTCTGGCACAACCCTGGCATAATTCTGGCACAACTCTGGCACAACTCTGGCACAACTCTTGCACAACTCTGGCACAACTCTGGCACAACTCTGGCACGACTCTGGCACAACTCTGGCACAACTCTGATACTACTCTGGCAAAACTCTAGCACAACCTTGGCACAACTCTGGCCCAACTCTGGCACGACTCTGG
>SZWC01020143.1:21799-33551 GCA_023375785.1 Penium margaritaceum
TTTCTGAGTAACAAATCCAGAGCTTCCAGACTTAGACTCTAGAGCAGCAGACTGAGGGGGCAGCTGACTTAAGCAACGAGCGTGGAAGCCCGCACGCTGCATCAACAACGCTGCTGCCCCAACGTGCTGCCTAGGCTATTCCACCCTCGGCTGTCCCTCCCTCCCCTCCCCACCTCATCGGCAGTTGCAACTCCCTCCTGGCTCAATGTCAACGTTTAGAGAGTGCACTAAAAAAATCTTCATAATTGCATCCCTCACGGCATGATGGGGATGGGTGATGTGCCCCCCAAGCGACAGAGCATTACCCAGACCAAATCAAGCCCTTTAAAGAGTGATTGAAGCTTTTCCGAGTAACCAAACAGAAGCCTCAACCACATGACAATATGCCAAGAAGCGCCCTCACTTTGTTGTTGTTGACGTGACAACCCTCTCCTAGTTAGTAAATACACTAACATGCAATGCACGTGCAAGAACAGCAAGGGTGTGGCTAGTAGAGACGTGCGTTGTCTTTTAAGCTACGTAGGCTTCAATGTGTAGGGAAGAATGATAGCTGATAAGCACACATCATGAATAGCTGACGCGGGCGCCAGTAAAGTTTTATGTTGCGTCAAGTTTGATCTAGATTAACCCAAAACCACTTTTGTGGTGGTGACTCAACGTACACACATCCAAATGCAAAATCGTCTAATCATACAAATGCAAAATCTCAAGCCAGACTTAGAAACTGCTCACATGCACTAGCCCGGCACCGACTGGTGGACACACCCTTAAGAAAACATGTGAATTGGATCCATGGCCAGTCCAACATGAAAACCGAGGCATTGCAAAAGAAAAAAGAAATCAGAGGGTCCTAGATGTCATCAGCATGATGTAGCAACTTTCTAGTGGGTGCATATGTGTGTGTTACGACACGCCAGCACCCCGGTCCCAGCTGGGTACGCATTAGGGATGTGCGCGGGGTTGGACACGGTTGAGTTCTCACAATCAATGAACACACAGACAACGCTTACATCAGAACACTAGCCCATGACGTGACAGTACGCATGCCGATGTACGTGCAGAACTAACATGAGTGCATAAGGAGATGCCAAACAGTGCACAAGCATACACCCCACTCTCAACCACCTTCAGGCAAGGGACAAAGCCCGACAAAACCAATGGCCAACTTTCCGTGGGCATGTACCTTGGTCAGGAAGTCAACTTGCTATAAGTGTGAGTGAACCCAAAAAACGGATATCACCTGTCGCACCACCAAGTCACGCATATTGTGGTGCTCGATAGCAATTGGTTTCGTGTGTGCATGAAAAACATTTCTCTACGATGGCAAGAGCACTCTGATTGTTACATTTTAGAATGATAGAAGATGCAGACTAACAGAGCTCATGAAGCAAACAATGTAGCTACACCACCTTAGTAGTCCCAACTCCCAGTGCAATGTACTCTGGTGAGCTATGCGCAATGTTGCCCTGCCTATCCCTACGCCATGACATAATTGTGTCGCCAGGTAGAACACATAGACGACAGCCACTTACATCAGATTACTCCCCCATGACGCGATAGTACGCATGTCCATACATGTACAGAACTGAAGTGAGTACATAACGAGATGCCAAACAGTGCACAAGCACACATCTCACTATCAACAACCCTCAGGCAAGGGGCAAAGTCCGGCAAATGCAATGGCTACCCGAACTTTCTGTGGGCTAGTGCCTTCGTCAGGAAGTCAACTTGCTACAGCTGTGTGCGGACCTAGATGACAGATATCACACGTCGCACCACCAAGTCACGCTCATAGTGGTGCTCGGCAGCAATGGGCTTTATGCGTGCATGAAACACATGAAGTTTCTGTACAATAACAAGAGCACTCTGATTGTTGCATCATAGAAAGATGGCAAAGACTAACCCAGCTCATACAACAAACGCTATAGCTACACCACCTTAGGAGTCCCAACTCCTAGTGCATTGCACTCTGACGAGCTACGAGCAATGCTCCCTGCTTACCCTTGTGCCATGACACAACACTATCGTCCTATAGAAGCATGTTGCCCATTCAACTCTGCCCATCCAGATTCTATGCCCATTTGTTGTCTGTACAGCTGTCAACCACCATTGAGTCGTGCCAATGGAAGCAGAACCGAAGGTACGGTGTGGAGACGACGTACTGCACCACTCGCAGAGTCATAGAGGGCACTCATCTTTGGACACTGTATGTACTACAAGAGGAGGTTGAGAGAAAAGGCAATGGTCTCCCTGGTGGTCATGGCCAAGTACATGAGAGATTCAATGAGGCGCACATAAAACGGCATGTCCACTGTCTCCCCCAGCTGTGCTAGATCATCCACCTTCAACGTATCATGCCCATTTGGTGTGATGGGCTTGGAGGTTGAGAAGGCTACACCAAAAGCAGGCGAGGGAGTCCAAGACATGCCTGAGTTGAAGGTTGGCATGATGGCCGAACAAGAGCTCGCACGGTACGACATGGGAAAGGCCACTGTGGAGAATCCCTCAAAGGTAAAGGATTCTGGCAGATGCAATCAACTCACATGATACAAACAACATCCTCCATGGAGCAGTTTTGGTGCATGGACACACCATTTTCCAACAATGTGGTGTACATGGAAAGTTGGTGAAAGACGCAATGCTTTGAATGTGTCTATCCCACAAAGACCTCTCTACCAGAGTCTGCGCAAAACTTGTGGAGGTTGTGACGTGACTGATGGTAAGCAATGACCAGCCATAGGCAAACCACAATGCCGGCGTTATTCTTATAGCGGAGGCTACAGACCCACAACATACAAGTGAAGTTTTTGGTCAAGGTGAGGAAATGCCAACCATCGTCCTACATGGACCCTATTGGGAGGAGTGTGCAAAAGGTCTTTGTGGAAGACCTCCAACAGACACGGGGCCCAGGAATCAAACGTAGGATAGGTGCACCAATGTAGCATACCCTACGCGCGGAAGAGAGAGCCGGTCTTGGGTGGCTTCTTGAAAGAAGTCTCATCAAGAGTGAGGTCAGGCTGTGTCCGGAAAAGCTTCGACACGAATCCCGCACTCACATAACACAGATAACGATGCAACAAGTGCTAGTACTCCAAGGAGAGCACACCTGACAAACACATGTGTGGTAGGTAAGGACGAGGGAGAAGGGACAAGAGGAGTGCGGGGTAAAAAATGGTACAAGTATTCAATGATTGACACACGAAGCACAACAGCACAAGTTTCTATACATTGTGGCTGGGTAAACAGAGCACTCAACAGCGAGACCTTTCCCGGTGCATGCATGAACCGAGATCAATCAAGCTCGAGAGTAGAAATGAAGAGATCGTCAAATACGTATATGGGGCAAGACAGATCATCAAAGCGCATAACACCTTGGATAGGTAATGCTTTCCCAGACCCTATACCAACAGACTAAACAGGTGCAACAGGACCAAGGACAAGCAATGTAGTGCAACAACATATCACTTGATTAGTGGTACCAGATTCAATGATCCAGGTGGCACTCATCTCATGACTCTTTGTCGTAGCAAAGCAACACACCACAGAGAAGTCAACCTCTACTGGTCGCTCAGCAGAGGAATCTAAAAAATGAAGCATACCATGAGCATGGGACTCATCAACCCAGGTAGTGTTGTCTGGCCCAGACTCCTCCTCATCATGCACAAACAGAGGTCATCCACGAGCATCAACACGAGCAGCAAAAACTTCATGAAAAACTTAACCCGTACCACTCGAATACTTCATCACATACAAACCTCCGTGAGTGCGAAGTGCCAGAAGGTAATGAAGCTCCGTGATCATGCCATCCTAAGGGTCCTAGTCGATGCTGCTGCCCGGGGGAGACGCTTTTTGATTTGATATCGTGACTGTAGCACGGCCCTCATGTGTGGTGCCGGAGGCCTTCCGCTTCGCGTGCGCCGCCTAGAGACCACATGTGATTGTACTCTAGCAAAGGAGTAGCACTCTGTATAGCTATAGGTTCCTCTATGGTTGTAGAAATGGAAAAACCGTCCACTTCCACTGTTCGCCAGTGCCGCCTGCTTTTGCCCCTTACCGCGCATCTTCTTCCCCCTGTTATCCTGGATGGTTGCTGCAAATGCCTTAGGTCTGGCCAGTCTAGGGAGTTGGAGAGGAGGGGGGAGTGGGAGAGGTAGGAATAGAGGAAGGTGTGATTGAGGGTGTCACCAAAACCACTACAACGAGCGAGCTTGACTAGTGTGCACGGTGTTCCTCCTTGGTCATTCTCTTCTCAAAGTAGAGGTGTTGGGCCCAAGGAGATGGAGACGCTCAGACTGGTACTTGAGGGTGACATAGTCAAAACCCAAGAACATCTTGCAGTGGTCCAAGTGCAGCCCTAGCATTATGGAGTCGAGGGCCCGGAGCTGCAAGCCACCACTAGTCTCTAGGCAGGTGTAGAGACACATGGCGCACTACCATTAGTCACCTGCTAGCTCAAAAACTCCCTGTCAAAGAGTGTTGAATCTGGCAAGGTATTGCGTCCTCATTGCGTTTGTCTCTGTAGCAAGCATCATCATCGCCAACTTCCATCTAAAACTAGGGTCTTCCTTGATCCCAGACGTCGTTGTACCCAGAGTCGACAACCATCTCGTGAGAGATAACGTACAGCAGGCCTTGGAATGCTTGTGCTACTGTCTAGACCTGACAGGGGTCAGCCGCCTAGGACTGGCTCAAGTAGAAAGGCCAGACACTCTTCCTGTCGGCCCACACCTGACACATCACCTTCCAGGAATCGAAGCCTATATCACTGTAGAGCGGGAAGAGGATGTCTCAAAAACCCCCAGTCACCGCTTTGTAGGAACAATGGCCTTACGCTATAGAACAGTAAGATGTGGTGGGAGAAGGCCATTGTCCAAGGGCACACCTCCAAAAGTGGAGCTTGTCATCCGCCTTAAGGACTATGAGTTTCACTGGTATGATGGACGGTAAGTCTAGGCACAACTGACTAAGACACTCAATGAGAGCACATTCCTCCTGTGCCTGTGGGTGTGTAGGTGGATCCTCTGTCCTTCTATTGATTCTCTAAATTGATGGGTCTCCTGCTCAGGGGAGTGCAGCTATAAAGTTGAGATACATGAGATGGACCGCCGATCCGCTGTGGATACCATGCCACTGGCTGCCTGTTTTGCCTGATGAGACACACCCAAGTGCTTCAATCACAGATTCTTTATCTCCTCAAATAAGTTGCTATCTTGTTGCTGCTGTCGGTGTATCTCATCTTGCTTCCTCTAGAGATTGGCAACTGCATGTGCACATGGGCTTGTCACCTCCCATGAGGAGGAGCCACCTGGGTCAGCCGTCCCCTTCTCCCTATTAAGGTTAGACACCATGGATAGCAATCTAGCTGTTGCTACCATTATTGATAACAGTGTTGCTACTGCCTCCTCTCCTGATGCTTCAACCGCTATTGCTGCTCTTATTGCTACTGCTAGTGCTACGGCTACTAGCATAGCTGCTATTGCTCTCACTATTGCTACTTTTGTGTAAACTCACGTCAACACACTGCTCACGTTGACATCAGAGAAGGCTATCGCCTGATGCTCATGTCAGCCTACGTCAGCCGCCATCATTCTAACCGCCCCTCGTGGTGGCCTCTGCCGCCCTCACCACCATCGTCGGCCACTTCTACTGGCCTTGCTGGTAGTGCCGGCCTACACCGGCTGTTGCTAGTATTCCTTGGCTGTCGCCGTCTTCCTTGTAGTAGTATGCAGTGGGTTGCAGTCCCTTCCTTTTATCTTGCATCAACCCCTAGTCCATCGCATATGTTCTTACATTTGTTGTTTACATATACTCATTGCTCATGTCTGGTTCACATACAAAAGAGTCTCACATAGATAAGCCTTCATTGCTCCAAAAGCTTGTCCTTCATTTGTACCCCATTCCCATTGATTCCCCTTTTGCAGCAAGTCTTTCAAGGGTACTCCCGTCGCTACGTGTCCTAGATTAACATTTGGTATATTTTTCTCATTTCCAGATAATCCTACATATCAGGTGCAAATGCTTTACTTGCCACTCCTTCACTGGTTCCACCTTCCTTAGGTCCATGAGGATCCCTCACACATTGACAATGTGCATAAGAAACTGCACCTCCTTCTTGGCAAACTCACACTTGTTGACTTGGCCAATAGCCTCTACTTTCTCAGCATTTCTATCATCTTTTATAAGTACTCCTGGTGCTCTTCCATCATCCACAAATAGAAAGACATGACGACGAGGAAGTAGACCACGAACTGGTTCAAGCATGAGTGGAATCCCTAGTTATTCAGAGCGATGAATGTAGCACGAGAATTTGTTGGTCCGAAGGACATCACAAGATATTTGAAGTATCCATAGCATTTCTAAAATGTGGTCTTTTCCATATCCTCCTTCACAACTGATTGATTTGGTGGTATCCCGATCTCAGATTAAGCTTGCTGAAGACATGCACGCCTTGTAACTGGTTAAACAACTCATCAATGGGTAATTCTTCTTCACTATGATGTTGAGCGCTTGGTAGTCCATGCACATTTGTAGCTCTCCTGGATTCTTCTTGATGAACGTCACTAGCGTCAAGTATCGAGACACTGACAGCTGAAAAATGCTCCCAATTACTTCTTGACCTCCGCAGGTTCCATGTAACTCATGCAATGAAAAAACCGTATCATTTTTTTTACTTCAATACCACCTTGATCTGTTGTTCAATGTCTCAAAGTGATAGCAGCTTCATTGGCAACTCTAGATTCACATCAGTGGAACCCTTCAGCACCTCCCACACATCGTGAGGTGATTTCGGTGCTCCCACGCCTTCCACTGGCTGCCTCTTCGCTGCTTCAATCACTAAAATATGTTACTCTGCTTCCTTTGAAGAAGTATCCATGCCAAGAAAAGCTGGTCACCCTTGCACTTGACCAGTTCAGCTGCTACAAGTTGATGATGTGTAGCTGCTTCTTTGCTTCCTCCACCTCTGAATCCTTTCCATCACCCTGCCATAGTGGCAAAGTGAAATCCTTTTCCATCTGCCTTCACGAGTACTTGGTTGTACCACAAACCCACCTCTGGATTCCAAGCATGCAATCAATCCCTGTCGATCAAGCATTTTGGTCAACCATAAGACAGGTGTGGAAACCAATGTCAAACACTAGGTCACCCATCTGGACTTTATGCTTGACAAGATGCCTACCGCAATTCACCATCTTGGACACCTACTCCATCTTGGTCGACGTCCCATTCTGCTATACGAGGTCCAACCTCGTCATCAATTCATGGTTGAGGGAGTTATGGGTCGCACTGTTGTCCAGAAGACTGCTTAGCTTCCTCCCACACTTGAAACTTCCTTCCGCAATCTCAAGAACAAGCCCCACCATAATCCCTCAAAATGGTCTGGTCTCACCTTCATTCTGCAAAAGCACTTGAGCCAGTTCCTTAATCGGTAAAAGCTTGTCAATCATGGTGCTTCCCCTTGCAAATGAAAGACATGTCATAGAAGGTCTTTCCCACTTTATTGTTGCTGCTCGTTTTCCTGCTATGTTGTGTGCTTTGGCCAGCCCCGCTTATCTGTCCAAATCCTTTGGGCAGTAGCGCGTTACACAACCCTCCAAGCAAAGAGCAAACATTGGTAATCATGCCCCCAAAATGAAGCCATCCTCATCCTCGGACACATGTCCAGCCCTGCTTGGACCCCACTCATACCTGGAATACTATCCGTAAGCGACTCCAAGCTACTGTCACTCTATTGGCAAAATCTTGGATCATGGTACACACCAAAGCGGTTGGTATAGATGCCTACCTCAGCTCTTCCTTATGTATCTTTATGTAGACCCGGCCATTCCTATGCTCCATCAAATAGATATGCTCCTCTTCAACTTCCTCTCATCCAATGCTGTATAGGATTCCACTATCACTAGAATGTGCTCCTACTCCCTCCCAATGACTATTTCCCCTTAAACTATCTCGTCTTGTTGTTGCAACCAAATGGGTTTATGCCTTTCTGTTCGGGGAGAGCCATGATGGAAGGACACAGCACTCTTCACACAAGACTTTCCCAGGTGGACACTTCTTCATTTCTCACCAAGTCCTTAGTAGGCTTAAGCTCTCATCCAATCATCATTTGTGGGTGTTCATTCTAAATTGTGCCTCTCTTTTCAGTCTAAAATTCACTCCTCGGGCTAATTCTTGAGTAACTAGGTCAAAAGAATGTGGCTT
This sequence comes from Penium margaritaceum, assembly GCA_023375785.1. Lineage (NCBI taxonomy): Eukaryota > Viridiplantae > Streptophyta > Zygnematophyceae > Desmidiales > Peniaceae > Penium > Penium margaritaceum. The sequence goes on from SZWC01020143.1 coordinate 29,999, forward strand.
ACAAATATTTCCAATGCAGACCAGCGTCTTCCACCTAATGGAACCATGCCGTATAATGATTTCTCCTTCGGGATAACACTTCCTTGATGACCTCTTTTTTAAACCTCTCTCATTCAATCAAGCTTGCCAACGCCTTCTCAAGGACATCCGCGATTCCTTGTCCATCTTTAGGCAGGGACCTCCTTTCCCAGAGCCCTTCAGTTCACACATTACTTCACCATTTACGACCTGACCAACCTTCCTCATCCTGTGCGTCCCAAACCCTCTAAATCCAGCCTTCTCTTCATTATGGCATTGACCCATGGATTCATCCACGTATGGCGTACAATAAAGTTATGAAACCCGTGTTCAGCATTGATAAGCAATCCTTTATCAGTCTAGGTGCTTGACCACAAGCATGCGAATATGGATGCACTTGCCCTTCTCCACCACTTCATAAGGTGTATACATGCCTCATGATCAATGATTTTTCCCATCTTAACAAGAGAAACGGGAGGAAAACTATCTGTGTGTTGCCCTTCTCACATTGGAATTCCCTCTGTTGAAAATTCTCACACTTGCCTTTAAATCTATTTCCCAAGGACGTTACAAGTCAGATCCTCCTCTACTCTACTAAGGTTGCTCACCGTTCAAACTTCATGACATCCGACGAGAGGGTTCATCTCCCCTACATCACAGAATATGAAATGATTTCATATCATTTCCTCTGCTTCAATAGGCTCCATGGCCACATTTGTATCAAACTGTATTCCATGGAAGCTTCCAGGTTCTGTTGAAATTCTCCTTGGACAACTTGAGCCTCTTATTCATAACTCTGTTTGGTCAATCATTCACTCCAGTTTTTTCATCTCCTTCAGAAAGTACATTGGGCTCAACATTCCACCTCTCCAATACCCAAATTACGAGAAAATCTCCGAAAACCATGTAGGTCTCATCTCCTTCTTGCTCACAATGTACTGCAGGTCAAAGGCTAAATGTCGCCTTAAACAACTTGATACACGCTTCTTCTACCCAATCTGTCTCCGTAAAATTCCCAGTCTGGGATTCCTGCAGTAGAATTCATGAATCATCTTCCCTCACCCTATGTTATGAACATACTCAAGTACACTCCATCCCATGATAGCTTCAATTCTTGCAGAGCCGGGCTCAAATCAGGGGCATCTTTTGGTGCTAAGGTAGTCCGCTGCCTGAGTCGGTCATGAGTGGTTACAGGAGAAAAGGGCAGTTCAATCCCAAAGCAATGGATCCTCGTGTGGTTTGATATGGAGACCTGTTTTGATTATCAGTCAACCCTGGAGCCTCGACAGCCAATCTGATCAACCACAAGGCCCGGTCAGCCAATCTCGCAACGTATGGGCTCGGCAACAGTCTGTTGCCAGTGATAGCCTTAATCAGGCAAATGTGCCAGTCTGTGTCCGTCCATGATCATCGCGAAGAAGTGGCTATTGCTGAGGTTGTGATGATTTCCTTGCAAAACCTCATCAACCTTGACTTTTGAACAGTCATAGAAATCATTGAGTCAAAAAGATGTCTGGTAAAAGAACAGGTCATGATGTTGCGGATGTTCCTTCACTGGGTCCAGTTTAAGATTTCATGAAATCGTTGCATGAGTCTCTGGAAACATTCTGAGCGTCCATGCAGAATAATTGNTATGAAATGATTTTAATATTGGGCAGACTTATCCAAGGAGCCGTGTTTGTACCGCGCATAAGCCGTTCATGCCGGCTTCACGAGCATCCCAGCATTGATGTCATCATGAGACTATATGTCAGAAACATGGCGGTTCACTTTTTCTATTGTCTGCCGTATGCCTCCTACAGTCACGATTTGTGCATGGATAGTGCGCGGGTAAGCCGAGGTGACCGGGTTGATCGGATGGAATGCAAGAGACAATCATGTTTCGCATTTTAGGAGGGATTGGGATGATAATGGTACAAGTCCACCGGCAGATGACATTGAAAGCTAGACAACGTCCATCTTCTCTCTTGTGAAACTTTTGTTTCGGTGGCAAATGGGGCTAGTCACCGCCTATTCCTTAATGATCGTGCCAGAATAACGGCATTCCGTAGAGTGCACCATCAAAAACATGCCCTCCATATGAATTTGAGTACAGACATAGGGCCTTACGTGGAGACGAGGTGGAAAACAAGCATACCACATTATTTTTTCTTTATTGTTTTCAGTGCATTTATAAATTCAGTGTAAGGAAATTCAAAACCCAAGACCCCATCGTAAGAGTGCACCATACGGTCTAGTGTCGATCTCTTTCCGTAATCATTTGATGATTGAAACTTATGTTGAATTTGTGCTTTGTTATGACAATTTCATACACCTTGCATGATTTTTTGTGTTATGTTCAATGACATTATGTGGCACATTATTGTCTCTCAAAGCAGCAAATTANCGAAGCCATGAGGACTATGCAAAGAGTGTCTGTGCTACAAGGACCAAAACAATGGCAGCATCTAGATACTCACAAATCTTAGAGCCGCACTACATCTGGTACATGATACTGCCACGGATGCATCTATTGGAGTAGACTATGCGAGTGGTGTCTTCTGGACTATCTGGAGCGTCCACCAAATGGCTCCAACCATCAAGAAAATCCTCATAAAATCATAACAACCAGTCTCAGTGTAATGATTGTTTTAGGGCATGTAGGGCAATACTAGATGAGACATGAGCCGTGGTGGTGAGTGGGAGACTTGAAGCACCAAAATCTGGCCGATTCTTAAACATGTCGATGAAGAAACAAGGGAGAAGGTACAATGAGCCCTATAATGGACACATACACCGAGGACTAACCGCTAGCCTGGCCAGCCCCATCATCTCCCCTGCATTAAAGAAAAGAAACAATGAATATGAACACCACAGAATGTGAAACCAATCAATACCGTTCTCCCGGGGAATGGGAACATGTCACCTAGTGCCCGGGTATCGACCGTTGAGGAAATGTGAAGTATGTTTGAAATAACTCTTCACTTCATGGTACCATTCTAGCTCCACCAATAACCCAAAGCCAGGCAAGTTTGGCCCCTGGAGAAGGCAAAACTTGTACTATTCGTCCGGGTCTCGGCCACATGTAGACCACACATGACAGGTCCAAAGTGTGTAAAGGTGCGATCAACCGAACCTGGGTCTCCCAAGGTACTAGTGCAGATCACCACGTTCCCGGGTTCCCGTTCTCTGGACCACAGGAGAATGCACAATCTCTTAGAGATGATAGGAATCCAATGATCGTGGGGTTATCCGAGTCTCAACCAATGAGAAAATTTTATCAGCCATGCATGGGTGAACTACGTGGCCAGAACGCATGTGATGTGTCACAGAAAAGGTAATGCAGCTTCTATAACATCATTGGGGCAAACAGAAGAGCACTTAATGCACAAGACTATCGGAGACTCGGATTACACGAAGCCCATGCAGCAACACTCGACGTCAGAACACATATGCTACATCGTGCTACCAACGTTACATCTTCTAGGCCATTGTAGACTAGTTGCATCTTTGAGGGAATTTGGAAAATCCACATAGTCTCTGGGCCTCAACCACC
>SZWC01020144.1:0-18362 GCA_023375785.1 Penium margaritaceum
TTTTTTTTGTTTATGCTGCTGATGTCAGTAGTGACGTCAGCCGCGGATAGCTGCTGTCAGCAAAGACTATTGAGTGTCAGTGCTACTATTGTCCCCCTTTTGGTTTCCTGTTTTTTTTTGTTTTTTTTTGTTGATGATGTCAATAGTGACATCAGTAGTGACGTCAACAGAGAGGTGCTGACGTCAGGAGCTGTTGCTGCTGCAGCCACTGTAGTTGCTGCTGCTACTGCTGCTGCTACCGCTGCTGCTGTCGCTGCTGCTGCTGCTGCAGCCGTTGCAGTTGCTGCTGCTGCTGCTACTGGTGCTGATGCCGCTGCTACTGCTGCTCCTGCTGCTACACGCTGCTGCACGCTGCTGCTGCTGCTGCACGCTGCTGCAGCTGCTACATGGTGCAGCTGCAGCTCGCTACTGCTGCGGGCTGCTGCTGCACGCTGTAGGGTTGGGGGATTTTTTTTTCTCTTCCCTTTTTTTTGTTTTTCTCTGTCCCAGCTGGCAGCTGCTTGCTGGCAGCGAGCAGCAGGCTGCTGCTCGCTGACAACGAGTAGCGGGCTGCTGCTCGCTGGCAGCGAGCAGCCAGCTGCTGCTCCCTGGCAGCGAGCAGCGGGCTGCTGCTCGCTGACAGCGAGCAGCGGGCTGCTGCTCGCTGGCTGTGAGCAGCCGGCTGCTGCTCGCAAGGTGCGAGCAGCGTACGGCTGCTCGTTGGCAGCGAGCAGTGGGCTGCTGCTCGCTGGCAGCAGCGAGCTGCTGCTCGCTGCAAGCTGCGAGCAACAGCAGCCGCTGCGGGCAGCTGCTGCTGCTGTTGTGGCTGGCTGTTGTGGCTACTGCTGCTGCTGCACGCTGCTGCAGCTGCTGCTTGCTGCTGCTGCTTGCTTGCTGCTGCTGCTGTAGGGAGCTGCTGTTGCTGCAGGGAGCTGCTGCTGCTGCTGCAAGCTGCTGCTGCTACTGGCTGCTGCTGTGTGCTGCTCTAAGCTGCTACTGCTCCTGCTAGCTATTGCTGTCAGTCACACCTGGAGGACGTCGCCGCGTGCATCGTCGCCAGCAAGCGCCTGACGTGGCCGGCCACTCACCTCCTCGCGTCCAACGTGGGGGTCAATGCTGCCGGAAAAAATCCGGCAACATTTCCCCTAGCCCAGTGGCCGTGGGAAAAATTCTGACGCCGCCACCAGGCGGGTCAATGCTGCCGGAAAAAATCCGGCAGCATTTCCCCTGCACTGGCGCGTATGGAGATCCGCCGGCGTTGTCTGGTACCTGTACGCCTATCTTCTGCTGCTGCTGCTACGCTCTGGCTCTGATACCAAGCTGGAGATCTAAGCGGCAGGTTGGGGCAGCATGCGTTGTGGATGCAGCGTGCGGGCTTCCAAGCTCGTTGCTTAAGTCTGCTGCCCCCTCAATCTGTTGCTCTAGAGCCTAAGTTTGGAAACTCTGTGTTTGTTACTCAGAAGTGCGCGCGCCAGTGTTAGCGCCAGAAAGTAGCTGAAAACTGGAAAAGAATGATTAGGAATGAACAATGAGACACAATTGGAGACCCCTCTAAGAACTAGCCTCCCCCCCAGCTCTGTAGAGCTTGTTACTCAGTTCACCAGCCAATCAGAAATTACCTATTTTCAGGCTGTCAGTTTTCTCGGTGAGGCCTGCCAGACGGCTGACAGCCCAAAACCCGGGCGTCGTCCGTTTTTGCCTGAAAACTGGACCACACCATAATACCGACGCTGCGAACGCAGCCGTGCGGTCAGAATCAGTTAGAAAAACAGAAGCGAGGAGTTATGGCGGCCTGAACCCAAGCAGTGCCTACGATGGTTTGTGATGCCGAACAGGGCCATGCAACATGCAACAAGGACCCTAGGCAGCGCATGACGATGCAGACGCGATAGGACACGCTGGACGCATGCAGACAGCAACTGCGGTGGCCGTGACCGCCGGCAACGCGACCGCCGAGGAGGCCTGCCGATGGAGCTGAACACGTCGCCAGAGAGAGGAGGCTCCAACGAACTGCGAGAAGACCTCAGCGTGCGTCGGCTCCACCTGACGACAGTCCATCAGTCTCGTCGTCAGTCATCTGCACGCCGATGTACACAAGCCGGGAGGACACAATAGAGCACAATGAGAGCAAAAACCAACACCCCCCCCTCCCGCCCCCCACTCACCTCGGCCTCCACCACTCCGCCACTCACCTTGGCCTCCACCAAGCTTACAATAACCCCCCCCGTGGTCCCCCCCCCAAGGTTAGAACAGAGTTGAACAAACTGGTGTCCGACCAAATGAGGCAACGGCTGTGTTGAGGAATCGGATGAAAGTGCCGTGAACACGCTGTCACAAATTGAGAATGAGTGAGCCTGAATATGCATGATCACTCTGTTGGACCATTCTGGGGCATTCCAGTGTTGGCAGCCTTCTATCGACATCCCTCCNCCACCCCGCCACTCACCTTGGCCTCCACCAAGCTTACAATAACCCCCCCCCGTGGTCCCCCCCCCAAGGTTAGAACAGAGTTGAACAAACTGGTGTCCGACCAAATGAGGCAACGGCTGTGTTGAGGAATCGGATGAAAGTGCCGTGAACACGCTGTCACAAATTGAGAATGAGTGAGCCTGAATATGCATGATCACTCTGTTGGACCATTCTGGGGCATTCCAGTGTTGGCAGCCTTCTATCGACATCCCTCCCTTAAAGACAGCATTCAGCGCAGTGGCTGAGGGAGGGATGGCAAAAGAGTTGGAAATCGATTAGGGCATGCAGGCCCATGCAAACACGAACATGAGCTCTGAACACGAGTTTAAGTGCTGAAATTTGTTGATCACTCACAACTCTATGCCCTCTTGTCTCCCACACTCTGCACAGACATGTACAGACTAAGTGGCAATGCTCGTTCTGACTGGACCCTCTGACGCGTTCAAGCCTCTGCTGGACCCAGGAATGCCTAGTGGTACTTATGTGGCTGTTGCAAGACTTTGCATGGTTCTGTGATGCGGTCGATGGTAGGGCTCGTACATTCTCACTGCCGTGCCCTTCATCATATTCTCTATTGCCGTGCGTGCTTTGGGGGAGTTGCATGTTTCCCAGGTGCCGATCCTCAGGAGGCCATCGTGTTGGTTTTGACCGAGCACTGGTGAGTAGCCGCCCTCGGAATATTCCGAGTGGTCGGGCTCGACCCCCTAGTGGGCAAATGCCGCCGCATTTGCCCACCCGATCATGGTGCTTGGTGTGGGGCCGTGCTTACCGGTTCTTACCTCGCTCCCTCCCCAAAGCTCGCTTTGTCTTGGTGTAACTTGCAAGTCTCTCTAAGGCAAAAGTTGGCTGCATCCATGGCATGTCTCGCGCTTTCATGACTCTCATTTGCCTCGCCTCATCTAACATAACTAGAAAGCTGCCTAGCAACTTGTGGTATCAAAGCGAGCAGGGGAAGCCCCCTGCGACGCATCCGTCCTGGACCTGTGAAGTGAGGCACCGAGGATCTCTCGACAAACGACGCGGTGCTCCAAGTGTCGCAACATCTCGTCGGGCCCGTAGTCTCTTTGGCGTGCCCCATTACTCCATTTCCGTGTGACACTCTCGCCACTCCCCCGCCATCTCACACGCGCAGTTCTAGCCCGACCCACGTCACCGCCATACCCGCTGCACCATCTCGTGCTCCCCGCCTCTTTCGGGACCTCGGGGCTGGGGTCGCTCAGCCTCATCTCGAGTGCTCCACATGCTTTCCACTGGCAAGTAACGTGCGTCCCTCTCGTGGAGTGACTCCGAGGCCCGTGCACACTACGCACCCTCTGAAACATGGTAGTCTTGGCGCAGCCGTCAACCGCAGCAGCAGTTGACGTTGTCGGTGCTCAAGTTGTTTCACCTCTTTGATTGCTGTATCTCAACAGCAGCTTCAACGGCAGCTTCTGCTCTCCCGATCCCTTGGCACTGCCCCTCTTATAGGGCAAAGGTACGGTTCGCTTGTCTAAGGACCTCACCGTGCACTTCGGCCTTGAACACTCTCCACCTTGTACTATTCTCCCTACCTCTCACACTAGCTCTCCGTGTCCCTGCATCTCACGCAGTTCTGTCCCTTCCATCACACTACTCTTACGCAACCGAGCCCCGGCTCTAAGTGTGGTGCTCACAGCGTGTCTCTCTTGTCTACGCTAGCAGCCCTAATCTTCTTTCACACTCGCAGACAACGACATCACCCCCTTGTGGGTGCGCATGCTGGACCATTCCTACTAGTAAGAGGATGCCGACGTAGCAGCCGAGCGCGAACGGGAGGAGATAGATCGCCAGGTCTACACCACAGACGATATTCCACGGTCTCCACTATTGTCGCCAAGGATGCACACTCCTCATAGCTCTCAACCGACTAAACTTGCAACTGCTCCCACTCGTACCCCGCCTCCTACGACAGCAGGATCCACCGAGACATCGGCGGCACCCGAAGTGCCTGGTGTGATCCCCGTTCTACCCGTCCACACCGACTCCATTGGGTTGGCAGGCGCTATCCTTGATGCGGCTGCTGGTGCTGCACCCACCTTCGCAGTCACGGCCAGGAGCTGCCGAGCTCCAACACAAACGGCCGTTGGACGTGCAACGGAGGCATACGCACACACTGCAGCTTCTCTCACACTGCTTGCAGCAGCTGCTACAAACATTGCAACACACATAACAGTAGCAGTAGCCTCTCTTTTCACAGCAGCCTCCACTGTAGCAGACGACACGTCCAGTGCTGTTGGATCCATCCGGGCATCCACCGCCGCAATAGTGCTGACGCCTACCGGTGCTCCTCGCGACGCCACACCACACATCACCCGACATTCTGGTGGCATCAACTTCAGCTTCACTTGCCGGAGCCACTGCCACGGGGATTCTGTACCTCACCATGGCAGTTGCAGGGTGGGTGGCGGTCCTGTTCTCTTCAGCCATAGCAGTCGTCCCACCACTCTTCACTCTTCTTCCGCGCCACTAGCTCGGTGAGCAGTCCATTGCATTGCACGGTTTTCTCCTTGCATTCTCATACACTCTCCACACCATGTTCGTCCACTTGCGTTTGGGTCTCATCCTCTCATCATGCCTAGGCAGAAGAGACTATAGAGGCCCTCTAGGCGGCTCTTAGTGAGGCACAAGCAGAGCGCGATAAAGCTGAGGATGAGCTCCATCAGGGACGGGAAGCACAGCACGAGCTAGTAGCCACAGTGACCACATTAGTCATTGAGCGTCTTCGCACTATTCCAGGCTTTGCTGCAGTCCTTCCCACTACAGAGTCAGGCTGAGCAGACTCGTTAGCTTCTCCGAGTGGTGGAGTTGCAAACTCCTCTTCCTCCTCTTTCTCAGCAGCAGCCTTTGCCCGTGCTCTTCTCCCAGCTGGACAGAAAGACTTCGAGATGCCACCACCACAGTTTACGTCCAAACTCACCTTCACATACTGGGAAACACACTTCGGTGCGTGGGCCCAGGGTGAGCTGCTGTGGGAGTATTACTCCCCTGCTAAGACGCCGTTTGTCCCTCAGCCTGCGGAGGCTGCTCGCACCGTGCGGGCTCTCATCAACGCAGGACCCAAAAATCTCCTTGACAATATCGGTACGTACAACGCCGACCCTTCCCGCGGCACCCCTGCTGATCCCGCTGGCGCCTGCACCCTCATTTGCCGCCGTGAAACAGTGACTGGGCATGCTGCCCAAGGTGCCCTCACTATCTAGTTCAGCACCTTGTAGATGTGGAATGACAAGACTGTGGATGAGTATTGGGCGCGCAGTTTGCGCTTGCTGTGAGACCTTGGCAGGGCTGCTCTAGGTCCTCTCTCCGCCTGCCTTTCCGTCGTTGTTGGCCTCATTCCTGAGCTGTCTGACTTGTATCTTCACGTCTCTCAGGCAGAACTTGAGCGCCTTGCCTCTGCACCCGTTCCTGCTGATTCCCCACCTGGGATCGGCCCCCTCTTTTATTTCACTGCCTTGAGTCTCACCGACTGGTGGAACGCCTTCCAAAACAAGCACATGCATCGCGCTGCGCTCGCTGCTGTCGCTACTTCCTCACCCTCCTCCTTTGCCGCAGCGACTTCCACCTCCTCCTCATCTCAGGCTGCAACGCATTCTACTCAGGGTGCTTCTCGAGGGGGGGGTGGTGGTTCTCGCTGTGATGGTGGTCGCGGGGGTAAGGGGCGTGGGGGTGGTCGCGGTGGTACGAGGTCACCTGCTGGAACTGTGGTGCCACTTGTTACTCTGCACCCAAATGTCCTGCCCCCCGAGATGATGCACGTCTAGCCTCCTCCATGCGTGCTCACTGGGTACGCATAGATGTCACTGCCTCCTCCGCTATTGCTGCCATGGCGGTAGTGTCAAAATCATCATCTTCCTCGGCCTAGCGCTCTCTACCACGCTTTTCCCCCTTCAACCAACACCTCTTGCACCCAGCCCTTGGGGCTGGATTCCTCCTCCACCTGGCCCTCCTTACTACGGCCCCCCATCATCTCACTACCCCGTGCCCCACTAGGCTCGTGCCGATGGGCACTTCTCTCATCGCTCTTCCGACAGCTCCTCTGAGCGCTCCTGTGATTGCCGTGACGAGGAGCGTACTCTTGAACATCGGCTGGCAGAGCTACTTCACCTTCGCTCTCAGTGAGGTGAGAGTGTGAGTGGCCAGTCAAGTGTGTCTGTCTGTGAGTCTGATGTCACTCTTTGTGGTGCCTCCTCTGGCAGTTTTCAAGGGGAATTGCCTGATGATCATGCCTGGATTGAGGATTGGGAGTCTCATACGTTTCCCACTCGTCTCGTTTGTTAATCTGCCCTCTCTGCTCGTGACACCGTCGCTGTCTGTCTTGTCCTTCCGTCCACTCATGCCTCACCTGGTCTTTGGATCATTGATTCCGGAGCCACGTACCACATGACCTCCTGTTGTTCCTCCTTTGTTTCCCTTGGACCCGTTCACTCAGTTCGTTCAGTGGGCACTGGCTCTGGCCATCTCCTCCCTGCTCAAGGTGTTGGTGTCGTCCGTTTTGTTGGTCCTCGTGGAACTGTCTATCTGCCCAACGTGCTGTACGTACCGAACCTTGAAGTCATTCTTCTCTTTTTGACCACCCTTGATGACCAGGGCATGGACTTCTCGTCCGGCCCTGGCCTTGCCTCTATCTCTCTTCGCTTTTCTGGCCGTGTGGCTTTTGTGGTGTGCGTAGTGATCGCCTGTTCCGTGTCCCGCTCACGTTGTCCTCATCTTCTAATGCATCTGCCCTTGTTCATGTTGCTCCGTCGTTGTCACCTGAGCACGCTGATCTCCTGTACCGTCGCCTCTGTCACATTCACACTGTCACCATACATCGCCTTCTCCGCCTTCGGAAAGCCTATGGCCTTGACCCTGCCACTATTGCTCCTCCCTGCACGTCCACCTGTCTTGAGTGTGCCAGTGGAAAAATGCACCGTTCCCCATTCTCCACCTTCAAAACCACTTCCTTGCATCCTCTTGATCTTGTCCATGCTGACGTCATGGGTCCTTTGCCCCAGGACTTCCTTGGTGGCCTTGGCCTCTATGTTCTGTATTTAACTGATGACTACTCTCGCTATCGCTAGGTCTTTGCCCTGCACCACAAGAATGATGTCACCAACGTCCTTGAGTCATGGCTTCTGCAGGCTGAGCGTGCCTGCCTCCGGTCCTTGCGTATGTTTTGCAGCGACCGTGGTGGTGAGTTCTTCGGTCCCACCTCTCGCTTCCTTCAATCGTGTGGTGTTCGGCTTGAATCCTCTGCCCCTTACACCCCACAACAGAACGGTGTTTTTGAACGATGGAACCGCATCCTTGCTGATGGTGTTCGCTCTCTTCTCTCTACTTACGGTCAATCTCCTCTCTTTGCCTTTAAATCCATGTCCTACATCACTTGGGTCTGAAACTGTGTCTCTCATGGCTGCCTCCCTCATTCTATCACGCCCTTTGAATGATGGACCGGCCGGCGTGCTGATCTCCACCTTGCCCGTGTTTGGGGGTGCCTTGCCTCCATTTGGGTCCCAACGGACCAACTAGACGACAAGTTGTCCCCTCGTGGTCGTCTCTGCATCTTTCTCAGTATCTCTCCGTTCTCCAAAGCGTGGCGCTTCTGGGATCCCTCCCGGTGCCGTGTCGTTGAGTCCTGTGATGCACTCTTTTTTTAACACCTGTCTGAGCGTGATTCCCCCCGCTTTGGTGGGTCCCTCTCTCCACCCTTTCAGGGTGGGGGTGGTGCTCGGCCCTCTGGGCCTTCCCTTCCACCCTCTGGGCGTCCCTCGACAGCCTCTGTCTCCTCTTCGGACGAGCGGAGTTCACCGAAGTCATCTCCCTCGTTGGCTTCTTCTCCCTTGGTGTCCACCGCTCCCTTGGCCTCACCTTTACGCAGTCGGTCCCCTGACGCTTCTGACGCTGTCTCCCATGAGCCCTCTACTCCCTCACCCATTGCTTCTCCACCCGGCGCCACGTCCCCGCCGCCTCCTATCCTCTCAGAGCCATTGCATCCAGTTGGCTCTGCTCCTAAGTCTATGCAGTTGCGTCCGGCTGCTCCTTTTTCCCCGCGTGTCCCGTCCATCCCACCGGTCTCACCCTTCACTCGTGGTGGGCGCCTCTGAGCACTTCCCTCTCAGTCTCACCCAGTTGTCTCTGGTGACCCTGGTCTCCGTGCTCTAGGTCTTGCCACCTCTGCCCTGTCTGCAGCGGCATCCGACATGCACCCCAGCACCGCGGTTGGCTACTCCCTCATCGAGCAGGAGTTCTGCTTAGCTCTGTCCTCATCTGTAGCTGGGTACGTTGCATCGTGCTTTGCTTTCGCTGGTCTCTCTCCTCTTCCTCCCGAACCGCAGACTGTGCACGCAGCTCACACGGCCTCTGACTCCTTGTTGTGGGAGCAGGTCATGAAGGCCGAGCTCGATGCACTGTCTGAGCACGGTGTGTACAAGCTCGTCGATCTCCCACCAGGTCAAAAGGTAGTTGCTGCCAAGTGGGTGTATCGTCGCAAGCTAAACCGTGACTACACAATTGAAAGATACAAGGCTCGTCTCACTACAAAGGGATTCTCTCACATCTCTGGTGTTGACTTTGACGAGACCTTTGCCCCAGTTGGTCGCTACACTACAGTCACGGCTCTTCTGAGCCTGGTTGCTCAGCATGACTGGGAGCTTGAGTAGATGGATGTCAACAACGCCTTTCTCCATGGCAAGCTGGATGAGGAGATCTATATGGTACAGCCACCCGACTTCTTGGATGGGAAAAACCGGGTATGGTGCTTGCACAAGGCCCTCTATGGCCTGAAATAGTCCCCACGCTGTTGGAACCAAGAGATCACAGCCACCCTTGAAAAAGAGGGTTACAACAAGAGCGTTGTGGATCCCGCGTTGTTCCTTAGTACCCCCACCAAGCCACTTGTTGCCATTCTTGTCTACGTGGACGATCTCCTCATTGCCTCTCCTACCGCCGCATCTATTCCGGCTGCAAAGGTTTTGCTCCAGTCGGTATACAAGATGAAAGACCTTGGTCCAGCTCGTGTCTTTCTGGGCATGGAGTTGGAACGTGATCGTGGACGTCGCACCTTGCATGTCCACTAGACCGCATATGTGCGTGGCCTGGGGGAGCGCTTCTCCCCGATCCTCACATCCGTCCCCACGGCTTCCACTCCCATGACGCCTGCTGGCTAGTCCCTGCTAAAGTCCTTGGAGCTGTCAAAGCAGGGGAAGACGGTTGATGTGACCGACTACCTTCGTATCATTCACTCCTTGATGTACCTTGCCACCACCACATGCACCGATGTGGCGTTTGCTGTGAACTTCTTGTCACAATTCTCTCAGTGCCCCCGCTAACGTCATCTTGAGGCAGCCTTGCGGGTGGTGCGCGACACACTGTCTACCCTTTGTGTTGGACTGTATTTTCGTCCACAGCCCTCAGTCATGGTGGACAGCTTCACAGACAGTGACTCGGCACATGACTCTGACGCCCGCAACCGAACGGGCTATGTCTTCCTGGTTGGTGGCACTGCAATCTCCTGGAAAAGTGGAAAACAAGGGTGTGTTGTGCGTAGCACCCCCGAGGCTAAGCATGTTGCTCTTGGAGCAGGCACGTGTGAGGCTGTCGGGCTGTGTCGTCTGCTACAACGGTTGCGTGTTCCTATCCGCTGCATCACTCTGCATTGTGACAACCAAAGCACAAAAGCCATTGCTGAGAACAGCGGCATGTATCACTCACGCACCAAACACATCAATGTGGAGCATCATTTTGTTCGTGAGTACATTGCTGCTGGTATCGTCTAGGTTGCTTGGGTGGATACACGGTTGCAAAGAGCTGACTTTCTCACAAAGGCCCTCAGTCGTAATGTCTTCCGAAGTGCTGTGCACTCCGTTGGTCTCATCTGTCCACATGATCCAGGTTGATTGGCTATGGTGCACCTCTATCACCTCTCGTGATTCCCACTTGTCATTCTCTCGTGTTTTGGTTGATTGCCTGCAGGTCACAGGGGAGTGTTGAAGTTTTTTGGCCACTCACAACTCTATGCCCTCTTGTCTCCCACACTTTGCACACACATGTACAGATTATGTGGCAATGGCCCTACCTGGAGAAGCGTCAGGCGTGCTCTTTCTGACTGGAGCCTCTGACGTCTTCAAGCCTCTACTGGACCCAGGAATGCCTGCTGACACTTATGTGGCTTTTGCATGACTTTGCAAGATTATCTGATGCGGTCGATGGTAGGGCTCATACATTCTCACTACAGTGCCCTTCATCATATTCTCTATTGTCGTGCGTGCTTTGGGGGAGTTGCATATTTCCTGGGTGCTGATCCTCAGGGGGCCATCGTGCAGGTTTTGACCGAGCACTGGTGAGTAGCCGCCCTCGGAATATTCCAAGTAGTCGGGCTCGACCCCCGGGTGGCGGCATTTGCCCACCCAAGCATGGTGCTTGGTGTGGGTGCGTGCTTACCGGTTCTTACCTCGCTCGCTCCCCAAAGCTCGCTTTGTCTTGGTGTAACTTGCAAGTCTCTCTAAGGAAAATTTTGGCCGCATCCATGGTGTGTCTCATGCTTCATGACTCTCATTTGCCCCGCCTCATCTAACAAAACTAGGAAGCTGCCTAGCAACTTCAGTAAGTGCGGTGCAAAGCGGCAAACATTTGGCAAAGTCTGGAACGCATAATGTAAAAGAACAAGGAGAGAGTACAAATCAGCCCCTAGCGGGCTTATGTAGGGGCGCCGGCAACTAGTTGCACCGGGTCCCGTCACCCCCGCTAAACCCAAACAAGTCAGCGGGGAGAACGCACTGCATACACCACGAGAGAAAAAAAGTGGTCTCCTTGAGGCACCGGAACAGCTCTCCAAGTGCCCGGGTCTCGACCACCGAGAAAATACAAGCAGTGCTATAAATACTCAAAATCAACGTCCAAACATCACAAATGGATTTCTGATCATCGCAAGCACTACTACAGCCATCGGGTCTCCTCGTCGCATCGGTATAGTCCACCGAGTGTGCGGGTCTCAATCCACCGAGAAAACTCACCTAGCTCCCGACAAGCCAACAGGGCTGCCGGAATGCATCGACCGCGTCTCGCCAGCGCTGTCGTAGATGCTGGAGAAGTCTCGGGACACTCTGGAGGCCCGTCGTGTCGTCACGCCCACCTCTACCATATACCACCAACGTGGGTACATGGGTAATCCATCGGCGTCGGTCGTGATGGGTGGAAGCCACACAAACCAACACTCCCCCTTTCTGACATGGCCGTCAACACCGGAAAAAGTGAGCCAAGGCATGGAACAACAGTGTATGCCAAGCCATAATGTGCACAAGTGAACTCACACATACAAATCTGCTACCCATCTAAGGTCTTCCTAGACACTGGCACATCCTACCAAGTGTCTGGGTCTCGACCATGAGAGGAGTGATACACACGTGCGCAAACCAGTGTAATGCACATCGTACACATGTCAGTCGATAAGAGGGTCTCCTTGTGACACTGGTGGTACCAGTACCCGGGTCTCGACCGCTACAAGCAATCTAACAGAATAGCATCATCAACAAAACAAAGGATCATGGAGGGATCTCCTCGTAACACAAGTGCAACTCACCACGTTTCTGGGTCTCGACCACTATAAGCGACCTAGCCCGCATCCACATGCCACATGCAGTATAGCCACACACCAAGACACACGATCACATGGTCTCCTTGTGACATTGGTACAACACACCAAGTGACCGGGTCTCGAGCAACAGAGTGCTATCATCCACATGCAGTTGTGCAGGCACATAGCATGAGCCACACGCCGGATGATGTACTATGCTCATAGTAGAGCATGGACCTCGCCATGCATCTCCCATGACGTCGCGTCAGGTCGAGGTCCACACAACACTCCCCCTGGTCAGATGAAATTGGCATCCATGTCCTCGATGGAGGTGCTGATACCATAGCTGAACACATCCTGGGTGATGAATCATGTGGTCTCTCCATCACGTAGAGACAGATCCCCCTGTCACGTACGAATCTGCTCCCACCCTCAAAGACAAAGTGGTGTCTCCGGCTAGGACTCATCACATCGCCCCTGCATCACCTGGAGTGTACCAATCCTTGTGAGACTGTCAAGGGTCCCAACTCATAGTCTTTCCTCTCTCCTCTCTACAGTGATGCACGTGTGCACGCCGGAGTAAAGGGAATGGACGAGCAACACGCAAACATAGCTGACACTTTGGAGCTAGTTGCCGAGACATGATTGAGCATCCTGAAGCAATAGGGCACACCGTTGCAAAGAGGGGACAATCAGAACGACGAACCGGACCACTATACATGGACGAAGATGAAGATGGAGCAACTGAAGCGGGTGGACGAAGGTGCGTGATGGATGTAGGAGTAGATGGAGGAGCGGTGATAGAGTTGTCGGGAACGAGGATAGTGGGAACTCAAGGCATGCTCATCTCTCCTCTGATAGTGTCTACATCTGATATCACACTCGGAGCTGGTACAAGATCCTCTCCTATGATGAGTATAGGAGGTCGTGATGGTGCACAGCTCATGTCGGTAGGAGTGGTGCTCCCCTGCTCTAACAATCGCTCCCGTGTTGCCGTCACCTCCCGTTGTAGCATCTCTACGTGCTCCTCTAAGTCAGCGTAAGCTGCCGCGGACATGCAGAGGTGATCCATGTCTGCCTAGCGTAGGAGATGTGCCTCACTGGACGCTGAACACGTAGACTGCAGAACTCTTGAGTAAAACTCCATCTACGTCTCTGCTGTTGAAGGAGATGGGATTGTTGCTGATGCATCCACCTGGGGGTCAACCAAACTCGCTATGTGCTGAGACGCTAGAACATCGGACGCAACTACGGGTGTCGCATCTCCACCACAGCTCGTGTCTTTCATACAAGGAGGAATGAGGGGTCGTGTGCCAAGAGAGAAGGAGAAGGAGGAGTCATCAGAGTCCGTGAAGCATGTGGAGATTTCGTCTGTGAAGGTACTGCCACTCTCAGCGTCTATGTGATCAGTAGGGTCACCAAAAGGTGAACACGAGAGGGCAGAACTTAGCTATTGCTGACAAGGTGACTCCATTCGCGTGGTCAGATTTGCTCCACTTTCCTTGACTGCTGGCGTAGTGAACACAATTGTACAAGACGCTGTCTCGATTGGCCCTTACGGGCCAGCAGCTTCAGTCACGTCCACTGGCCCATCCAGGCCAGCTGCCCCAGTTGCATCCGCGGGCCCCTCCCGACCAGCAACCCCGTCTGCCTCCATTGGCCCATCGGACTCAGTAACATCTCCTGGCCTGCCACGCTACACACGTGGCCCAGGCGGCAGCCTCCGACCCAGACCGTCCGTGAGCGCGCAGTCTATTGCACCACGCTCCGTGGCACCTCGACCCCCCGTGGCTCCACGTGTCTCCTCCACTCCCACGGTCGTGAGTGGGGACCCTGGAACCAAGGCCCTCGGCTTGACCATGAAGAAATAAGAGTGGGAGGCACATCACAAGAGAATTCAAGTGGCAAGAGCCCAAGGGTCAATAGTCATTAAGGTCAAAAGTTATGTATTCAATGAAACCACAGAGATGGCTTATCTACTCTAAACTAACTAGGCTAGATCCCCTAGTCAAGTTCTCTCACTCAGTCAAGGTTGAAACCTGGTCAAACCTGACCACCTAGTCAAGTCTGGTCAAGTCTGTCAACCTGGTCAAGTCTGACCACCAGGTCAAGCCTTACAATCTGGTCAAGCCTGACCATTAGGTCAAGTCTGACCATGGGGCACAGGGTACCATCCTCTTTCACAGACTAAACCATCCTACAACATCGATGCCTCCAGAGGGGTTGAACCCAGGTCTTCAATGTCAACCGTGGGTTGCATTCACTACTAGGGCATTTCCTTGTGGCGGTAAGAGCTCGGCCGCAACCGAACCCGAACTTGGACCCTGCGTCCATCAGCCTCGCCACACAACCAGTTGCAGGAGGTAACTGCGACATCGCTCAGCGGCGTCCCTGGCCTCGTCCTGCTGCGCATGGATACACATGAGCAGAGGGACATACCTTAACACTCTCCCATGGACCGAATGCATGCATGTGTGGAAATGCGCCGTAGGATCAGTCAGGGTTGTGCAGAGGTCGTGCACCGTGCCATGCCAATGCCGTGCACATTTTCTTGGAAGAAGGTGTGGGACAGGGTTTTTGTCTGAAAATCAGCCAGTTGTTTACGCGTACGCACATCCACCACATTGATGATGCCACGAGCAAGCAAGTCACGAAAAAAATGATGTTCAACGTTGATGTGCTTGGTATGACTGTGCAACACACCGTCGTTGCGGGCGATGGCATGTGCGCTTGTGCTGTCACACTTGATGGGAATGTGTGCGAGGGGAACATGCAATTCACACAGCAGGCGGTGCAGCCTTGCAACTTCACGTGCAGCCGACCCGAGAGCCATGTACTCAGCTTCTGCAGTGATGTGTGCCACGCATCCTTGCTTGCCACTGCGCCAAGAGACCGTTGTGCCACCAAGAAGAAAAATGTACCCACCTCGACTCCGAGCATCTGAGTCACTTGCCCAATCACTGTCACTGTACCCTTCGATATGCATAGTGGTTTGCGGGATACCATCAAAGCCCTCAACAACAACGGGCCCTGGTCGAGTCCGAAACTCCAATCCTAGATCAGCGTGTTGACTACATACCGCAGGACATCAACTGCGGCATCATGGTGTCCTGCTTGTGGTGTTTGTGCATGTTGTGCAAGGATGTTCACTGGACAGGCAACGTCAGGACGAGTGGTGGTGGCGAGGTACATGAGGCACCCCAAGATAGCCTAATAGGGCGTGGGGGTGCTTCAGTGCCTAGGTGCTCTGAAGCAATGCGCTTCATGAGGACTTGTCCATCGGGGGTCATTGCTGTGGAGGCATGGCGAACACGCTTCAGATCATCGGCAAACCTCTCAGTGAGCGTGCGCACATATCGTTCCTGGTGCATGCGCAGTGTACCAGTGGTCCGACACCGCTCGATCTGCATCCCAAGGAACATTCTCGCCTCTCCCAAGTCCTTCATCTGGTACTGTTCCCTCAAGAGATCCTTCACTGCAGTCACGGCCTGCACACTGGGTGAGGCAATCAAGAGGTCATCAACATATACGATGACATACACGGGGCACTTACGGGTTCCGCCAACAAACAATGATGGGTCGGCAGTGCTCTGGCGAAAACCACCGATGGACAGAGTGCCAGAAACTTCCTTGTTCCAGTAGCGAGGTGCTTGCTTGAGACCGTACAAGGCCTTGCGTACGCAACACACTCGGTTTGTACCATCCTCAAACTCTGGGGGTTGCACCATGTAAATCTCTTCCTTGAGCGTCCCATAAAGGAACGCCTTATTCACGTCCATTTGGTGCAACTCCCAATCTCTGTGGGCCACAACTCCAAGCAGCACTCTGCCTGTAGGATACTTCCCCATTGGTGCAAAAGTGTCATGAAATTCTTGTCCGGGGACTTGGGAGAAGCCCTTCGCTGTGAGGCGGGCCTTGTACCGCTCTATCGTCCC
Organism: Penium margaritaceum; assembly: GCA_023375785.1. NCBI lineage: Eukaryota > Viridiplantae > Streptophyta > Zygnematophyceae > Desmidiales > Peniaceae > Penium > Penium margaritaceum. The sequence goes on from SZWC01020144.1 coordinate 15,952, forward strand.
ATCCTTTTTCTTTTTGACTTTGAGCACCCACTTTGCCCCTACAGCTCTTCGCCCAGGTGGTAACTCAACGAGCTCAAAGACCCCATGTGCCGCAAGTGCATCAAGTTCAGCTTGACATGCTTTCTGCCACTCTACAGCATCGGGGCNCCTCAAGAAGGAGCACACATGCACCGTCGGGATGATTTGGGTGCATCGTGAGTGCGAGGCCTCGACGAGCCAGAGGGGGTCGCTCTCTGAGGCGGCCACTAGGAGCTCGCAAGAATGGCTCGATCACAGGGACTGGGACTTGCTCATTTTGGGGAGAGTCTGTAGGTGACAGTGGTAGGTCTGGCAGTTCGTGTGGACCAGGCTCCTCTAGCTCACGCTCAAGGGGGCTTGGGAAGTGGAGCTCCTCTTGGCTGAAGGGGATGATCCCAGGTAGGGACTCAGGTCCTTCACTTGAAGGTGCCTTGGCCCACTCTTTGTCTGCTTCTCCGACCTTACCGACTCTCCCATGCTCTCATGGCTGTCTGGGTTCAAGGTGTTTTCAGATTCCTCTGAGACACTCTCCCCTGTGTTGCGACGGTGCGAGCCACTATTGTTGGACACCTGCCAAGGGACATCAATGAAGGCCTGATCTGCCATGGATGGCTCAGTGACTTCAGTTGATGCCGGCTGAAGTTTTTCTGTTTTGAACCGGGCATACGTGAGTTTCTTGTAGAAAAGCGCCTCACCGCTTTCTACTACCTTCCTGGCCTCAGGGTCCCAAAACCGGTATGCCTTGGACTGGGGCGCCATCCCTAGGAAGACACACATGCGACCGCGAGGGGATAGCTTCCCGGTGCGTTCGTCTTTCTTGTACCACATGCAGGCCATTGTTCCCCACACCCGTGCGAGCCAAAGGTCTGCTCGCGTTCCATGCCACCTCTCCCATGGAGTTGTTGTAGAGGGCAGGGGACCATGTGGAACTCTGTTCCAAATCCAGGTAAGGTACTTGACAGCCTCACCAAAAAATGACGGACTCATGCCAGCCTCACCTAGCATTGTCCGAACGCCATCACCAATCGTACGGTTCCAGCGTTCGGCAACTCCATTCTGTTGGGGCGTCTCTGGTGCGGTCAACTGAGTGTCAGTACCCATCGACTTTAGGTACCTCTCTGTTGGACCAAGGTACTCACCTCCGCGATCTGACCTGAAGGTGGCGAGGGTCTGATTGCACTGGCGTTGAGCACATGGCAGTCAGCCACGAATTGCATCCTCAACATCACTCTTTTCCTGGAGAAGGTAGACCCAGGTGAACCGTGAGTAATCATCGATGAGAATGAGGATGTATCCCACTCTCTCACATAGTGACTCCACCGGGAGAGGACCAAGGACATCCGAGAGGACAAGTTGCAGTGGACGGCTTGACTATCTAAAAGACTCAAGGAAAGGGAGGCGGTGCATCTTCCCTTTGGCAGAATCCAAGCAATCAGTACCACAAGGCGCAGTAAAGGTTGTTTTGTCCAGACCATCGGCAGGGAGGGTGCGTAGCATGGTGCGCAGAGCAGAAGTGTTGACATGGCAAAGGCGACGGTGCAACAGGTGAGTCTGAGCAGGAGACAAGGAGTGAGCGACAAGGACTAGTGCATCAACAGAGTCACAAAATGCACTGGCCTGCACTCTGTACAAGCCATTCACAATGTTGCCATGCAATACAACACGATGAGCGTCGCGCAGCATGATGGTACACAAGCCGTCACCGTGAGTGGTATGCAGGCCTGATCGGTCGAGAGTGGATGTGGAGAGTAGACTAAGTTGGAGACCAGGTACATACAAGACATCTGTCAAAAACACCTCTCCCATGGGTCCTTGAAGTCTCACTGTGCCCACTCCTTGAACCTCAAGTGCTTCCCCAGACCCAATTCGTACGGAGCGGACAGTGCCCACTGGACCCAACATGCACAACCAATCCCTCCGTGGCGTCATGTGATGTGTAGCTCCCGAGTCTACTGCCCATATCCCATCAGTCTCCCTATCAGTACCAGTCACCTTGCAGTGTGCAATCTCTTCCTCAGTGACCAGTGGACATTCAGTACCCAAGTCCTCTTTCACCCTCCGCATGCTTTCCCTTTGCCAGTGCTCTACCCATGCTCCCTCATCAGCCAAGTCATGTGCAGACTCACAGGCAGCCCTCGCATCCTGCATGCTCAAAACATTCCCACTGCACTCATGATCAATAGAACTCCCACCTCCCTGGTGGGCCACTTGAACACAAAGCTCTGCCATCTCGGCAACGAGCCTGTCGATGATGGCTTGCTGGTTGCGGGCTTGTCCAGCATCATGGACGTCACGAGCAGGCAGGCGCGCTCCCGCAGCGGCTTCACCCTCTGGGACTCCAGCCACTGCAGCTGCTGCTGCGGCTGGTACTGCTCCCAACCAGTCCCATTCCT
>SZWC01020145.1:15663-28157 GCA_023375785.1 Penium margaritaceum
CAAATCAGGCAGTGTTGCAAATCAGGCAGTGTTGCAAATCAGGTAACGTTTCCAAAACAGGCAGCGTCACAAAACAGACAAATCAGGCAACGTAGCAAATCAGGCAGTGTAGCAAAGCAGGCAGCGTAGCAAATCAGGCAGTGTAGCAAAGCAGGCAGCGTAGCAAATCAGGCAGTGTAGCAAAGCAGGCAGCGTAGCAAATCAGGCAGCGTAGCAAAGCAGGCAGCGTAGCAAATCAGGCAGCGTAGCAAAGCAGGCAGTGTTGCAAACAAAACAACGTTTCCAAAACAGGCAGTGTCGCACAACAAGTTATGTCGTAAATCAGGCAGTGTCACGAATCACGCAGCATAGCAAATCAGGAAGTGGCGCAAGCCAGGCAGCATCAGAAATCAGGCAACGTCGATAATCAGGCAGCGTTGCATATGAGGGAGCGTCACGAATCACACAATGCCACAAATCAGGTAGTGGAACAAATCAGGCAGCGTTGCAAATCAGGCATTGTCCCAAATGAGGCAGCGTCACAAATCAGGCAGCAACGCGAACAAGACAACTTTGCAAATCAGGCAGTGTCCCAGAACAGGCAAATCAAATAGGTCGCAAATCACATAACTAATTCTGAACAAATTCCATCTGAACTTAAAGTACCAGTTTTTCCGCGGTTTGGACCCGGGGTGTGTGCCAGTCTTTATGTGTGTGTTTCTACGTTTTTTTTCCACGGCTTCTTTCGCTCAGTCGTCAGTTACAAGTATGGAAGGTAAGCGAATGCATGAGAGATTTTGAACAACAAATTTCACTTCACATTAAGAACAGGACATCACACAACGACCTCATCTTCTTCCTCTACTCCCTCGTCCTCAAACATGACGTGGCCATAAAGCCCATTTGCATGACGCTGGTTCTCTGCTTGAAAGACCGTGCTGAAACCCACCTCCATCCATGCGTGGAGGATGATGTCATGGTTGTTGTTGATGTGCTGCCATGCCATCATGAACCATTTGCACGCAGCCTCTTTCCACCACCTTCATGCCTAATCCTAGTGCTTGTCCATCCTTCGACTTGTCTCAAGCCCACATGGCGAAGTGGTCCTTGATAGTCCTCTTCATGGGGTTGACGATGGCGATGCCAGCTCCTTGCCCTTTGGGCGTGCATTCCGCTGGAATGTAAACGGTATGGGTAGTTAGTGCGCAGCCACTCACGGAATGCATGGCTGGACTGAGGGTGCCATGAATCAAGAACGAGCATCATGAGCACGTCACCAGCCTTTTATCCGTATGCAGCACACTTCGCTGTGTAGTGCGGATGCACAATCCCCCTCACCCACTGCATCATCGTTTCGCCATTTGCCTAATAGTTTGGCGTGAACGTGAGTTGCCATCCAGCATCGAGCAACTCGCGTGCATGCGGGCCAATGGGCAGGCACCGCTTAGACTTCCCTACATAACAAGCTGCATCGGCAACAAGTCTCCAGCTGCAGATGTTGTCATGGGGACTGTAATCGCTCGCTTGTCGTCGAGTCCAATGATGGACACGTCGGACGTGCCCTTGGGTGTGTACGTGTGGCCAGCTGCAGGAACGAGTTGTACCACAATATGGTCCGCGTTCACTATAAAAGTCGGCTGGATCTTGTCCTGGCTTGCAAGGGCAGCTGCACGGAGATGAAAATGTTCCACCTTTTTTTCCCATTCCGAAGGAACTTTCTGTGCCGCGGTAGTGCCCGCCCTCCAAGTCCACCCCATCTTGTCCTGGACAAATTTCCGGACCCAGGATCGCCCGAAAGCCCGATCACCGAGTGTAGCAAGTTCATCAGGCGCGTGCATCGTGATGATCCGACGGATATCGCGCCTGATGCTCTTGTTGTTGACTGGCGTGTCAGCATGTTGAGCCTGGAGGAGAGACGTCTTAATGGCATTGACGATGTCTGGACGGGTGGAAAGCCATGCCCTCTTCCCACAGTGGCCCTATACCCTCTTGTTGTTTACTGGTGACATGGGCTCCACCTTGAGTGCTTGTGCCGCTACGTTCGCGTACTGTTCGCGGAGGATTTTGGTGTTCAGATAGAACCAGCCCGCGATGGTGCTTGGCGCGAGACGGCCGAAGACGCAGGGGCCGTCGTGTGTGCGGAACATACGACGCTGATGTTTCACGGCGCCATAGAAAGCCGCGCAGTAGATGGATGGAAAATGTACGCTGACGAAACAATCGCAATACTGCCCGCGACGTCGTTTTTCCACTGCTGCTCGAAGATTCGGATGTTGCATGGGGGCTGTATGGCACAATGGCCATGCACTCTGTGTCGATTGAGTCGTCTGTCGCTTGGCTGCTGCTGCTACTGCTGCTTGCAGTGTCTTTGCTGTCGTACTCACTGTCCCCATCACTGCTGTTGTTGCTGATTGGACGTGGCTCACATGGCTCCTGGATCCTGAGCGAACCCAATTGCATGCGTCTTGTCGGTGGAGCACGCTGACGCTTTCCCTTTCCCTTGGGGCCAAGGACACAAACAGACGAGCAGGCGTCGTCAACAGCATGACCTTTGCCTTTGCCTTTAGGGTTGATGGCTTGCGCGTGCATGGATGCCGCACGCGTGTGGGATGCGCTCGTGCGGACACCATGGGCTATCAAAGAAGGCTGCACTCGGGACGGGATTGACATCGGTGATGCAGTAAAAGAGGAATTCGCGTTCTTGGATGAGCCAGCGAAGGATTCGCTCGGCCTAGGCTAACCATCGGCCCCGTTGTCTGCAGGCTTTCGGAGGCGTCAAAGGTCAGCTGCACAAGTTTCCGCGGACGTCCAACAGGTCGACGTGTTGGAAGAGGACGGGGAGGCACAGGACAACCCAACTTGACTTTGATGTGACGGACACACTCCTCAGGAAAAACGACTTGAAGGAAGCGCTCCATTGTGCGGAGAAGTGGGGAACTGATACAGCAGCTTGTGCTATAATGGCTGTAAACAAAGACAGGTGGCAGAAGTGACGGATGAGTGCTCACTTATGGTCAACCAGGAACCGGGAACAGATACGGAGACCGCGGTCCTCAATCGATGCGCGATATCTGTGCAACAACTGAGAACAGCGAATTTGATGTCGACCGTTGTGCTGACGCAACGGGTCGTCGAATTTCAGGGGCAGCGAAAAGGTGATCACACTTCCTCAGGTTTAAGGTCAGATTTAAGGTGCCAATTTTCCGCAAATTCGACGAATAAGGATCAGCTTAATGATTTGAACACCAACAACCTGGTCAAAAATTAAGGAACACATAATTCATCAAAACTCAAACGTCGAATTCAAAAATCAGGGGGGTAGTATCGCAAATCGGATAGTGTCGCAAATCAGATAGTGTCGCAAATCAGATAATGTCGCAAATCAGATAGTGTCGCAAAACAGATCGTGTCGCAAATCAAATGGTGTCGCAAATCAGATAGCGTCGCAAATCAAATTGCGTCGCAAATCAGATACTGTTGCAAATCAGATCGTGTCGCAAATCAGATTGTGTTGCAAATCAGATAGCGTCGCAAATCAGATAGTGTCGCAAATCAGATAGTGTCGCAAATCAGATCGTGTCGCAAATCAGATAGTGTCGCAAATCAGAGAGTGTCGCAAATCAGATAGTGTCGCAAATCAGAGAGTGTCGCAAATCAGATAGTGTCGCAAATCAGAGAGTGTCGCAAATCAGATGGTGTCGCAAATCGGATAATGTCGCAAATCAGAAAGCGTCACAAATCAGAAAGCGTCACAAATCAGATAGCGTTGCAAATCACATACTGTCGCAAATCAGATCGTGTCGCAAATCAAATTGTGTCGCAAATCAGATGTTGTCGCAAATCAGATGGTGTCACCAATCAGATAGGGTCGCAAATCAGATTTTTTCGCAAATCAGATAGTGTCGCAAATCAGATAGTGTCGCAAATCAGATAGTGTCGTAAATCAAATGATGTCGGAAATCAGATCGTGTCGCAAGTTAAATGGTGTCACAAATCAAATACTGTCGCAAATCAGATCGTGTCGCAAATCAGACAGTGTCGCAAATCAGATGGTGTCGCAAATAAGATAGCGTCGCAAATCAAATGGTGTCGCAAATCACATCGTGTCGCAAATCAGATTGCGTCACAAATCAGATAGCTTCGCAAATCAGGCGGTGTCGCAAATCAGATTTTGTCGCAAATCAGACAATGTTGCACATCAGATACTTTCGCAAATCAGACGGTGTCGCAAATCAGATTTTGTCGCAAATCAGACAGTGTTGCAATCGCAAATCAGATCGTGTCGCAAATCAGACACTGTCGCAAATCAGATAGTGTCACAAAGAAGATGGTGTTGCAAATCAGATAATGTCGCAAATCAGATATTGTCGCAAATCAGATAGTGTCGCAAATCGGATAGTGTCGCGAACAGCCACAGGGTTGTGCATGCCATCCCTGCCACGTCAATGCCTTGTGATTGTATTTTCTCCATGGTGAGGCAAAACGTCACAAAGTTCCGTAGCCGGCTGTCCGCCTCCCCTGTGGAGTCTTTGCAGACTCTGCACAACTGGATTGAGGTGTCGGAGCTGGAGGCCCTGGAGAGTACCCCCGAGAGGAGAAGAAACAGGAGAAGGCCGAGTCGAGGGATGGGAGAGAAAGGGGGATAGAGGGAGAAGGAGAGAACGACTCTGCCTGCTGCACCGTGTCCCGCTGCGGGACAAGGTGCAGCAGTGTCATTTTTTTGTTTGAGCAAGTTTACAAGATTTTCAACTTCTCCATGTCCATATCTTTCTCCCTGCTGCTGCAAATGTATGTGTATTCGCTAGTATTCGTCAGTATTTGTCAACTATTCGTCTTGTATTCGTCAATGCATGCGAATGAACGAACATTCGAATCCATTCCACTGTCTTTGTCCCTTAACTCGAATGACCTACGAAGATGCCGCCAACAAACGAATGACTAATACTTGCAAATGAGGAAGAATGCATTCGAACGCTCATGCCTGATCGCAAATAGGCAGCGACCTCACCTGTGCCATTTCCAGTGCAGACAACCACCGCTCTACTTCCGCCTCAGTCACGCAATCATCAGCTGAAACAGCAGGTTGTTGCAGCAACGCATCCTCTGCAGCAGAGCCAGCACTATCGCCTGCCTGACCTGCGCCACCCTCTTCTCCTGCCGAAGCCTGCTCGAGCGTTGAGGCGGAAACGTCTGCTCTTGCCTCCTCCCCAACCTGCTTCCCATTGGCTGACGCAGACAAGGCCTCCGCCTTATGTGCCGTTTTCCTGCGCACCAGCTCCCTGTCTCCATCCCCGGCATCCAGCTGGAGGTCCAGGATCAGGTCCTCCAGGCTCCGCCGGTTGGTGGACGCAGCCGCCCCCATTGGGATTCGAGCCGGATCTCAGCAACTGGTCTGGTCCAGCAGTCCGGCAGAGACAGGAGGCTTGTCTCCTGATCTGCTCCGGTCTGGAGTCACCCGGGCTTCTCGACGCCCCTCGTCGGCGCAATCGATGCCTTGGCTGTTAAGCAAACCTTAGGCCAGGCACGAGAGCAATGCGGCCTACCTTTTCGGGCTTGCGCAAGTCTTTTCAGCAACTAAACGCTGCCACTGTGGATTCCGAGGGACGAGGCAGTTGCTGCGTTGCCCTCTCGGCTGCATTCAGGTCGCGATCGGCAGCTTCATTCCGCCGCAGTCGTGAGTGAGGCATGCATCTCTGCCAGAGACAGCCTAGGCATGCGCTAGATGGGCTGAAGATCGCCCTTGGTTGTGCTGCGCCATGAACGGAATTTGGAGCTCCGCAGTGAGCACCGATCTCGATCGATGCTTTCTGTGCGGACAGGAACAAAGGGACTGCCGGATCAATGTGGGTAAATAAAGCAAATACTGCTAGACCAACTTACCAGGCTCACCACGAGCGCCAACCCCCGGGCCCCCGGACCTGTCCAATGTTTCAGGAACAAATGAGACATGATCTCTGATTTTTTAATCCTTAAAATTTTCTAACGATTCTAATATCCCAAAAAATTATCCTTTTTGACCAGCGCACAATGAGCCCCCCACCCCCCCATTCATGCCTTCTCACACTACTCAAGCTACAATCATAAATTTACTTCATCACATCCGCCCTAAAGTTTTGCAAAACAATAACAGGTGAAATAACAAAAAAACATGGAGTGAAGTTTTTTATCATGCCCACCTTTGTAAGTATTGGCTCAATATCCTTGAACTCAAGCAATCTTCTCAATGGCAAAATGCACTTCTCCCTGGCGTTACACGATTGGTTTCTTTTCCTTAACGCAAAATGAGATCATGTTCATCAAGTTCATGTGAATGTAGGAGAAAAACAATTCTATTCATCTTTCTGTACATGTTTCCTACCTAACCACATGTGTTGAAAGAGACAAGGTGTATTATTCGACTCATAACCTTTTTGTACTAAGGTCTTTATTGTAGCCTTGTGAATGGATGCGATGCATTATCGACCTTTAGTTTTCATGTGTTTCCTAACAGTTGACCAAACACCGGTACAGATAGTGCTGTGATGTTGTCAGTCATACACAGTTGAACAGTTGGTTGTCACCACTCGGCCGTGTCCATGCTCGTGCAGATCCTTGAGGCGGACCCAGTTGGAGACAGAGTTCCCTGAGGTGATGCTCCACCCGCTGGAGGCAGCCTGGCAGCCTACCCAGTGTACCAGAGGGCTCCCACAGCCCACGGACTACGTTTGGAGGTCTTCAGGATTTTCTCGGTGGACAGCCCTGCCAGGCTGATTTACATGTTTGTTTTCTTACACTCTCCGGCTGTTCCCGGACGTAGGCGTGTGACCAGTCGTTGTGTCTGTCTTTTCGTCGTGCATCTGTAGGATCAGACGGCGCTCCGTTTGGACGCTTGTGCGCAGAATTATGGCCAAAACAGTGGTTTTGGGCCGGTTCAGGTTTGACAGGCACCGCCGTGTGCGCCACCCGCCGTGAACCACGGCGGCTATTTATGTTGTGGACTTGTCATTTGTTACCTCTCTCTGCATTAACTTCAGTTGAAGCTTGAGATACAAGTGCACGTGTCTCTCCCTACCCTTGCTGTCCCTTGCATGACCTGTGTGTCAACCAGCCAGACCCGTGCTGTCAGGCTAGCAAGCAGAAAGGCTAGGAAGCTTCTTGGAATCTTCTCATGGTATCAGAGCAGGCAAGCCAGTGCTCGTCGTGCTACGCAGCAGAGACGCAGCAGCTGCAGCAGCTTTGAGCAGCAGCAGTGGCAGCAGCCCACAGCAGCAGCAGCAGGTCCTGGTTGGACCCATCACCACCCTGAGTCGCTTGACGCGACAAGAGCACGCAGCGACGTATATGCCATCATCCTGATGCGTCAGAAACCGCAACGGCAGGTTCGTGCTGCAGCTGCAGCGTGCCACAACGGCTTGAGGCCGTTGGAGCCCTTGCGCGCAGCAGCAGCCGGTCCGAGGCCGCCCGTGTGGCGACTTGGAGCCGCAAACCGGGCGAGCAACAGCACCATCAGCGAGCAACAGCAGCAGCGGCGGCCGTGGCCACTCAGGCACCAGAGGCACCAGTACCTTTTGTAGGTGCTGACTCCAGCCGTGCAGCTTCCTGGAAGCCGCACGGACGTGGAGGAGCCGCAGACGCAAATCGCGTCAGCTGCCATCCTCTCTTCACCCGCCTGTGCCGGACTCAAATAGCCACCAAAAGTTGCGCGCTATGGCTCGTTGGAAAGCTTAGATGTCAAGCTTTCCATCGCGCCCTTTCTCGCCTCATTTGGAGCTCTGTAGCCTCCAGCATTCACCGTTTCGCATCACTGATTTGAATTTTTCATTTTTTCGGCCTGAGCACAAAATCAGGTCGTTTTGGCCATTTTCCCCACTTTTTGAAGACGAAAGTTTCACCACTTTCTTCAGCATCCTTAGACGCCTCTGTGGTCCAAATTTCGCTTCATTTGGACAACCTTCAAGTTTTTGTGGTGAAAATTTAAATTTTTAAATTTTCAGCACTTAGCCGATTTTTTGGTCAGAAGGTCGACTTTTGCCACCGTCCAAAATCGGCGAGAAACGCGGACGGTTCTGCGTTCGGACGACTTTTGCACCGCCTCAGCATTGAGCCGAGCAGCTCCAAGGGCAAGGAGCTGGAGGACACCGTCACGAGCGGGGGCCGCAGCCCACGCTCAAAGGTGATTGACTTCCTACTGGTGGAGCAGTCGTCACTCCGCCAGCGCCAGGATGAGCAGTCAGCTACGCTGCGACAGATCCGCGATGCCTTGGTCTCTCTATCTGGGACACCGGGACATCAGCCCGGGAGAGAGAGAGAGAGGCAACCCCATCGGCCCAGGAGTCTACTGGCCCCACTTCCGGCCCTGCGCAGAGACGAGAGTCCATGGTCAAGGAGTGGGATCAGGCGCCACCTCCCACTGGGGAGGACGCGCTTCGCCGGCTGATGGAGCAGATGAGGAGCCTGCGCATTGAGACACCGGCGCCCAGTCCGAGGGGACAACAGCAGCAGCAGCAGCAGCAGCAGACCGACCCGCGTCAGGTCTCGGGTGCTGCTGGAGGAGCAGCGTTGATGCCTTTCATGCCCTTCCCACGCCCGCTCCTAGCACCACCAGAGGTCCAGCTCCCCACGGAGCGACGACACAAGGATTTCGAGACTTCCCCGCCTCGCTACGACAGCAAGGCGGGGTTTGACTGTTGGGAGGTGCTGTTTCAGGTATGGGCAGACTCAGAGGGAGTCTGGCCCTACTACCACAGCCAGTCCCAGACGGCAGCGCGTGCCATGCGTGGACTGCTGTACGCAATTCCACAGGAGACAGTGGTCGACTTCCGCCCCTTCCTGGGCGCGCCTGGGACAGGAGCAGGCGCAGACCCGCGCCGCGGCTGGGAGTTGGCGCTGACCCTTTTTGCAGCAGAGACTCACGCGACCCGGTCAGCGCGCCTTCGCAAGTTCCATTCCCTTCATCAGGGATCCTCGGAGTCAGCAGCTGATTATTGCCGTCGGGCCATGCGCCTGTACACTCGTCTGGGCACCGGAGGCGGCTCTCAGCTCTGGGCGTGGACACCATCATGCTGGGAGTTCGCCCCGAGCTCACTGACACCTTCTCCCGCCTCGACCTGGACGTCCTCGCGTCCATGTCCGACACCCTGCAGCTGTTGCCCTGGGCGCAGCGGTACTTCATCCAGGTCGCGACAGCTGACGAGGCAGCCCGCGCGCATCGGCAGGGCGCCATGGCCGCAGCAGCAGTGGGAGTGACGTCCTCTACGCCTTCCACACCGTCGTCCACCTTCACCCCCACTAGCTCCACCTCTGCCTCTCCCACTTCCTCCCCTGCTACTCCGACAGCCACTACAGCAGCCGTGAAGGGGAAGAAGGGGAAGAAGAAGAGGGGACCGAAGCAGCCTTCCGGTGGCACCGGACGGGCGGTCCGCTGCCACAACTGCGGCGGACCTCATCGCTACACTGAGTGTTAGCAGGAGCTGGACTGGGCGAGGATCACCCGCGGTCTTCAGGCAACCCACGAGGAGCGGATCCGCACGGGAGCAGCAGCCCGTGCCGCAGCGACCTCGGGGGCAGCACCGGCGGCAGATCCTCCGCCATCCGGGGGGAGTACCACGCCGGACCCGAGGGACCAGGCTATCGCGGAGCTACGTCGACTGCTGGCACTTCGCTCACAGGGAGGTGCGAGTGTGCTGTCACAGCCGAGTGGTCCACAGACTGACTGTCCATCTGTGTTTGTGGCACGTGGTCGTACTTGTGGGGGGGCTACGTCACTTGGTGAGGATGAGTCTGACAGCACAGAGTGGTTAGATGAGTCGCATCGTCGTGCATTGTCCCGCTGTCCTGCCACACCTGCTGAGCGTCCAGCAGAGGCAGCGTGCTCCGTTGCTCGTTGTACCGTGACCACCACAGGTCGTGAGGCGAGTGGCCACTGGATCATTGACTCAGGGGCCACTCACCACATGACCTGCGACCGTACCGCCTTTGTCGTGCTTGGTCCTGTTGGGTCTGTTCGGTCAGTGCGGACAGGTTCTGGGCAGTCACTACCTGTTCAGGGGACAACGGTCGTACGGTTCGATGGTCCGTCTCGTCCCGTGTATCTTTCTTACGTGCTTTTCGTGCCTGATCTTGAGCTCAGCCTGCTCTCTGTCCGTGCCTACACGAGGATGGGTCTCTCTGTTCACCACTCCATTGATGATGCCACGATCACTGCACTTGACACTTCCACGGTTGTGTTGCGTGCCTCTGTTGTAGATGACATGTATCGCATCGTACGCTGCTCCGCTCCTGACTCTTCCCCTTGCTCATCTGCCCGCGTCTTTGTCACGGGGGTGTTGTGTCATGACCACCAGCGCCTGTTACATCGGTGCCTGTGTCATGTGAGCATGGACACTGTGTCCAGGCTCATTCGTACACAGCCCGCTCTCGGTCTTGACGCGGCTTCCTTCGAGAAGCCGCCCAAGACCGACTGTCTGTTCTGCGCTCAGGGCAAGATGCATCGATGCACCTACCCTGCCTCCGTCACTCGCGCGCAGCGTCCCCTGGAGCTTGTCCACTCGGACCTCCTCGGACCTCTCCCTGTCGAGTCTGTCGCTGACCGTGGTCGGTATGTTCTTACCCTCACGGATGACTTCACCCGCATGCGGTGGGTCTACTGCCTCCGCCACAAGAGTGATGCCGCTCTAGCCGTGCGCTTGTGGCTCGTGATGGCCGNGAGGCGAGTGGCCACTGGATCATTGACTCAGGGGCCACTCACCACATGACCTGCGACCGTACCGCCTTTGTCGTGCTTGGTCCTGTTGGGTCTGTTCGGTCAGTGCGGACAGGTTCTGGGCAGTCACTACCTGTTCAGGGGACAGGGGTCGTACGGTTCGATGGTCCGTCTGGTCCCGTGTATCTTTCTGACGTGCTTTTCGTGCCTGATCTCGAGCTCAGCCTGCTCTCTGTCCGTGCCTGCACGAGGATGGGTCTCTCTGTTCACCACTCCATTGATGATGCCACGATCACTGCACTTGACACTTCCACGGTTGTGTTGCGTGCCTCTGTTGTGGATGACCTGTATCGCATCGTGCGTTGCTCTGCTCCTGACTCTTCCCCTTGCTCATCTGCCCGCGTCTTTGTCACGGGGGTGTTGTCTCCTGACCACCAGCGCCTGTTACATCGGCGCTTGTGTCATGTGAGCAAAGACACTGTGTCCAGGCTCATTCGTACACAGCCCGCTCTCGGTCTTGACGCGACTTCCTTCGAGAAGCCGCCCAAGACCGACTGTCTGTTCTGCGCTCAGGGCAAGATGCATCGATGCACCTACCCTGCCTCCGTCACTCGCGCGCAGCGTCCCCTTGGAGCTTGTCCACTCGGACCTCCTCGGACCTCTCCTTGTTGAGTCTGTCGCTGACCGTGGTCGGTATGTTCTTACCCTCACGGATCACTTCACCCGCATGCGGTGGGTCTACTGCCTCCGCCACAAGAGTGATGCCGCTCTAGCCGTGCGCTTGTGGCTCGTGATGGCCGAGCGTCAGTCTCGTCACTCCCTCCACACCTTCCGCTCTGACCGCACCGGTAAGTATCTCGGTGAGCTGACCACTCACTTTGCCGAGCTTGGTATCTGTCACCAGCTCTCGGCCCCTGCTACGCCACAGCAGAACGGTGTGTCCGAGCGCTGGAACCGCACCATGGAGGACGCGGTTCGCGCCATGCGCGCTGAGTGCGGTCTCCAGGAGTCCTTCGCCTTCGAGGGCTTCGCCTACATGACGTGGGTCTGGAACCGCCTCTCGCATGGTCCCTTGCCGGACCACGTCACGCCGTATGAGCTGTGGTTCGGTCACCGTACGGACCTCAGGCTTGCTCGCGTCTGGGGTTCCTCGGCCTGTGTCTGGTACACCGAAGACCAGCAGGGCTCCAAGGTCTCTCCGCGCGGCCGGATGTGTGCCTTCCTCGGTGTCTCCTCGCCCTCTAAAGCGTGGAGTTTCTGGGATGCGGGTCGCCACCGCATCGTTGAGTCGTGCGACGCGCTGTTTTTTGAGGCACTGTCGTACCGCGACCTGTCTGCCATTCTCACCCAGGCAGCGTCTCACGTTCCCACCTGTGAGGCCTCCCGTCGGATGGGGGAGTCTACCCCACAAGGTGAGTCCGTCCGGGGTGCCTCCGGGGTGGGACCGTCGCTGGCCACCATTGACCCGGCCATCATTGACCCGGCCATCATTGCTGTCGGGCCTGTAGTCTCTACGCCTGCCCCGCTTGCGCCCACCACGACTGTCTCGCCCGCGCCTGCCGCGACTGCCTCGCCCGCACCTGCAGCGCCTCCTTCGTCCGCACCTGCAGCGCCTGCTTCGCCCGCACCTACAGCGCCTGCTTCGCCCGCACCTGCAGCGCCTGCTTCGCCCGCACCTGCAGCTCCTGCTTCGCCTGCCGGGGCTGCACCTGCCGCCTCTTCGCCTGCGGTGCCTGCCTCACCCGCGCCCGCCGCGACTGTCTCGCCCGCGCCTGCCGTGACCGTCTCGTCCGTGCCTGCAGCGCCTGTTTCGCCCGCGCCTGCCGCGCCTGTC
>SZWC01020146.1:7493-32070 GCA_023375785.1 Penium margaritaceum
AGTTTTACCCCTGAGTGGTCCCCACTGACGTCACTCAGGGGTGGGGAAAACCCGCCCCACGGCCCTGTCCGTTACCACGGCCGGGCCCATTGCCGCGACCGCGACCCTGTCCACGGCCTTGTCCGCGGCCTCCTGCTGCGCCATCCCCACGAGGTGCTGCTGCTGCAGCTAGCGCCGCGGCCTCTTGCCCACCACCAGCAGCCTCAGGGCACTGAGCCCTAAAGTGGCCCGGTTGCATGCAGTTGTGGTAGAGCCCTTCGCGGAAGGATACGTTGCGACGCTCACGCGCAGCCTGCAGCTCGTCATTCTCGCGGCTGCGCTTGTTGTGGGGACCCTTGTGTCCACCAGCCTTCTTGGCTAGAGGGTTTGTAGGCTGCTTGCCCTTGGCCCCGCCTCGCTGTCCGGCAGACCCACCAGCCCCTGCAGCGTCCACGCGCATGTCGCGCCCCTGATGTGCACGCGCGTTCAGCCGTGCATCAGAGTAGTGCTCGGGTTCGCCGAATACACTTCGCTCATGTTGTCGCGCAACGCCCTCCAGCTTGTTGAAGCTTGGCCAGTGGATGTCGTGGTGGTCTTGTCCTTCAGCTTCTCGCTGGCGAGACCATCACGCAAGTACTCCAGCAGCATGCACTCTGGTTACTTGAACGTCTGAGTCCCATCGCCCTCGGTGAAGCTTTCGGCTTCCTCCACGAGTGCGGTGAACTCGCTCAAGTAGGATTCGAGCGAGCTACCCAGCTGCCTGAAGTCCTTGATCTTTTGGAAGGCACTTTGCGCCTCCTCGCGTTGGGTGCACTTCTTGCGCATGATCGCGCAGAAAGCCTCCCACGGCATGGGCTGCCACTCGAGGTGCGGCTGCTGCGCAGTCCACTCCTTGACCACGTACTTGAAGAGTTTGTCTTCAAGCCGCGTCGTGGCAAGGTCGCCCCACTGACTGAGTGGCGCCTTGTGGACACGTAGGACGTGCTCCATGCGGTTCAGCCAGTCGGTCAGCTTCACGCCCTTCCGGAAGATCTCCACACTGTGGAGGAAGGACGTGTTCATGACCGACCCCGAAGTCGTCGAGGTAGGCAAGTCGTCGCTGCCNGGCCTCGCGTTGTCCGTGCACCCTTACCCACTGCAAGAGGGTACGGTTCGCGTACACGCCTCCAAGGAGCCCCACCTTTCGGAGGAGACTGTCGTCGGCGACGACGCTCGAGTGGGCGCTGCCTTGCCCCATTGCGGCCGCATCGTAGGAAGGAGGGTCCGCCCCCATTCCTCCGAGTGGCGCCGTATCTCCACCACCGGTGGTGATCTTGAGTCGGCCTGCGGCCTCGGCAGCAAACTCCGCGAGCCTTCGACGGTCGTCGCGAATTGCCTTCGCGGCAACGTCATCCGGCTCGTTCTCGCGGGAACTTCCCGTGTGGCTGCTTTCAACGCCCTTGCTGCTTTCGGCAGTATCGCTGCCGTCGACAGCTTCAGGCGATGCGACGAGCGTCTTGCCCTTCTCGAGCAATCGGCTCGAGTTCGTCGCACGACGATGGCGATGGTCGCGATCCTCGTCGCCTTCGCCATCGTCGACGTCGTGCTCTTCGGCGGGGTCCTCCTCCGGAAGATCCTCCTCCATCGCGTCGTCCGTCGCATGGGGGTCGCCCATGTGCGCGTCGACGTGCTCGTCGAGCACCTTTGCGGCCTCCGCACGCTTCTCGGTGTCGCCGAGGTTGGCGTCGGTTGCCTTAGGCGGAATGGTTGCCCTTGGCGGCACGGTTGCCTTTGGGTTGGCAACCGTGCTCGCGGCGGCGGCTCCCAACACTTGGAGTCCGCCAAGGGCTCGTGGTGACGCCGTCACCACCTTGCCCTTGTTGGTCTTAGACGGTCCGGCACTTGCCATCCCGTCGCTCGTGCAACTAGCACGCGAAGGTTGTTGTGAGGATCACCCCACAACGAGGAGGAATCGCCTCCTTAGACGTTGCTCTCACGATCGGTGAGGCAATTTCAATTTAAATACCTATTTTCCTAGGCCGCCACGTCGGCACAAGGTCGTGGATTTAGAAGCTAGTCCTCCTAGGCCGTGACTCACGGCACTTGGCAGCAACTAGGATCTAGGAAAACAGAAAATCAAAATACAAGGAAGAAACAAGACTTGTGAGTACCGCTCACAAAACTAAGACAAAGAACAAGAAGATAAGTACAAGGTCTAGACAAAACACTACTTGTCTTCTTGTCTTGTTGTCTTCTTGTCTTCCTTGGCCTCCTCTTGAGTCTTCTTTGCGCGTCTTGCGCCCCTTGGCGGCGTCCTCCTTGAGCCGGCGGCGTTCAGGAGCCGCCAAAAGTCCCCAAGTTGTCACCCTCCTTCTTTTTAGGGTGCTCTCAGGTCGTGAGAGCCCCTAAGCTTGGGGAGGGACGCTGTCCCAATTTTTTGGATGAAGGAGGTCGGAAGGAGCCTTGAAAATGAGGAGGATTTTGTGGTTTTAGAGGTGGGAACTCCCCAACCCGCCCCACAAAAATCCTCCTAGCCCCCTGGAACTGTGGAGATGCTGGAAGAAAGTGTCTCCACAAAGTAGAGCTTTTTTCAAGCTCTCTAACGCAACTTTCGGCGCTCCAATCCGTGAAGTGTGGATGCCGTAGTCCGTTCTGGCGTTTTTGCTGCTGCTTGCAGCTGCCGACGGCGTTTTATCTATGTCGTAGCCGCCGTTTCCATCGCACCCTTGGTCGCGAGGGTCGTCTCGCTCTGAGAACCACTGTAACGGGCTGTGTCTCCAGCTCCTGCTCTGAAGTCGTCGTCGGAGTTCGCAGAATAGCGTTCTCAGTCCGCGTCAGGGGTTTACCCCCTTCGCAAGACTGAGGGGCAATCGTCATCAACGACCTAGAGCAGGGAGACTCGAATATTTCGAGTCTCCGGAGGCCCATTTCCGTTTTTACCTAACCCCTGGTTTTGGGACCCAAACCGGGGGTTTTTACCTCGAACTCGTGAGTTTGCACGAGTTTTCCGGTTTAGAAACTCGTAGTTCGTCCTAGACGAACTCGAGTTTCAGTTTTGACGCGTCGGCGCAAAATCGTCGCGTGCGAGGCACGATCAACGATTTCGCGCCAATTTTTCTCATTTTTTACTCGCTCCTCGCTCCTCGCTCTATCCCTCGTATTCGCTTGTTCTCACAAGCGAGGAGGGCGAGCGAGGACGAGGGCACGAGGCCACAGGCCTCGTCCCTCGAGGCCTCACGGCCTCCTGGCCGCCGATCGAGCCACCAGCTCGATCGGCGGCCGATGGCTCGCCGGCGGGTGGCCGGCCGGTCATTCGACCGGCCGCCGGCCACCCAGCCGGTCGGCCGCCGGCCGGCCGGTGGCCAGCGAGTGGCTGGCCACCGGCCAGCCCTCGCGATAGCGAGGGGTGGCTTGTAGCCACCCCCTCGCTATCGCGAGGTGGGAGGGCCGAACTGGCCCTCCCGCTACACAAAGTGGGTATGCGGAGATTAAGTTCGTCCTCCACTCGATTTTTCGCACGGTGGACGTCCGAAGTATTTGTTTTAAACAGTGGCCATCGGAAGTGTTATGCACATATTGTGGACGTTATACGCATGTTTTGTGCAAAAGTGGCCCTCACATGCTTTATATGCGAAAAGTGGGTGCGACGTTCTTTTGTTGCGAAGTCAGTGGGTATACGGCAAGTGTACCCAAGAATAAATGTGTAGACGGTGTCTCGGGCTTGTATATTGCCGTGACGGCGATCCCGCCTAGACTCTCCACGACAGATCTCCACGATTTATCGACGCAACCCTTGGCTACAGGCAGATTGAATCGATGCATTTCGTGGGTTTTTGTTTTCACGTGATTTATGTTGTTCTTTGAATCGATGGCGAGGATGACAATTGTCTGACAACCGACGATCAAAGATCGAACACTTTTCATCTGAAACTTCAAACGTCTCATGCCAAGAGCAACCAGCCGCATCATCGGCCGGCGAAACTTGTCGGTGCCAGTCGGCTATGCTGCAGCCGGCCAAGCTTGTAGTGGCCGGCCGATTCCAGCGGATGTGCTCAAACCATCCGCGCGTAGATACATTTATGTAGCGGATTGGACGGAATCCTTGGCCGACTAGGCCAAAACCGCGGTGCTTGAGGGTCTCCGACCCTCAAGCCATCCCGTCCAACCGCCCACAGTCCCAGGTGACCCCCCTCGAGCCACGTGGCTCCTTCGACCGGTCGGCGTGGCACTGCCACGCTACAATTTATTTTACTAAGCCCTATATACATTTTTTTAACAAGAGTGAAGAGGTTCGATGCCGCCCACTTCAAAAACAAAAGCAGCTGAACATGGCACATATATCCACAGACTTCTTCATACAATGGATTACCTAAATACCAACAATGTCCAAATTTTGAGTGTAGTGTCGGCATGTACTAGATACTATGCCAAAACAGAGCGTAGATGGTGAACAAGTAGAAGTTGCAAGGGAGAAACCAATTTAGAATTTCGAAAACATGATCAGTTTATAATAGGCAATAGGTGTACTTTGATGACAAGTGTCTAAACGATCGAACACGTATGTACAAGTGTCGAGTTACGAGGCATAGTCGGGGTCATTGGGTCGATCATCGAGTGACGAATGCGGAATCCCGTCGTAAGTGGTTCGATCTGAGAAGGTCCGCCAAGAAATCGGGGGTCTTTGAGAATCAATGGTGGAGGTTCGAGATGCATCTTTATAAATACACATTTGTCTCGATGTGTCGAGATGTAGCGGGTCAAGTCTCCAGCTCCTGCTCTGGAGTCGTTGTCAGAGTTCGTGGAAGGGCGTTCTCAGTCCGCGTCAGGGGTTTACCCCCTTCGCAAGACTGAGGGGTAATCATCATCAACAACCCAAGGCAGGGAGACTCGAATGTTTTGAGTCTCCGGAAGCCCATTCCGTTTTCACCCAAACCCTTGGTTTTGGGACCCAAACCGGGGTTTTTTGCCTCGAACTCATATGTTCGCACGAGTAATTTTGTTTGCTTTATGTCGAAGTTTGTCGTAAACGAAATTCGATTTACGTTTTGTCGTTCTGGCGCGAAATCGTCGCGTACGAGGCACGCTGGCGATTTCGCGCCAGCTATTTTCGACCTCACCCTCACTCCCCCTATCCCTCGTCCTCTTTTGCTCGTTTGCAAGGAGGGCAAGGGGGGCGATGGCACAAGGCCACGAGGCCTCGCCCTTGAGGCCCTCGTGGCCCCTCAGCCGCCGATCGGACTGAGGCTGCGATCGGCGGCTGGCGGCTGGCCGGCCGGTGGCCGGCCGGTTGCTTGGCCGGCTGTCGGCCGTCTAGCCGGCCGGCAGCAAGCTGGCCGACGGCCAACGAATTGCTGGCCGCCGGCTAGCCCTCGCTGACGCGAGGGGTGGTGTGCAACCACCCCTCGCTTCAGCGAGGAGGGAGGGCCGAACCGGCCCTCCCGCTACATTCCTCCCCACTCATTATCAACCGTCCCGGTTCATGAACAACAAGTAGGATTGTCAGTCAGTGAGTCATCAACATTGTGAAAGAAAATTCATAATTCCAATCACCAGCTAAACATGAACACGTGCAAGGTACTTAGACCTAAGCTGCAGCTTGTAAGTCAGCACGGCTAGCGGCCTCCCCCTATTAGGCTGGCGCGTCCGCGCGACAACCATGTTGGGCGTCCCCAACCTCCTATGGTTGCTGTCCATGAATGCTGCCCTGTGGGAATGTTGTTCACTTTTTCCGCGTTCAGGTGGTACCTCCTGCCACGCGTCGATCTGTGCGAGTTGCAAGCTTGCTCCAGTACTCGTTGACCACTCCTGTGGGCAACCGAGCTTCGGGCTCCCATGAATTATGTTCAGGTCCACAACCGGCCCAATGAACGAGGTACTCCCTGACAACACACAACCGAAGAGTACGCTCTCGGTGCTGGAGTAAGCGAAGGACCTCGTATTGGCCGTCGCTGGCCAGGATGTTGGCGGTGGTTGAACCGTTCTTTCTGCCGTGTATGGAGCCAGTAGGCTCACATGAAACACGTCATGTATCTTCATACTCGGCGGAAGTAGCAATCAGTATGCCACTGGCCCAATGCGTGCCACAATGAGAAACAGCCCAATCCACTTCGATAGAAGTTTTCTTACCCCTGGCGACTTCAACCGAAGGTTTTTAGTGCTAAGCAACACTTTGTCACCGATGTCAAATGAGACCTCCCGGCGACCTTTGTCAACATATGCCTTTTGTCGCTGCCGAGCTACTTGAAGGTGACCCTTCGCCTCCTGTAACAAGGACTCGATGCGCTCGGCAAAGGCTTGAGCGGAAGGAACCTATCCTCCTGTACTCCCACTCTTCACCAATGAAGAGGGTCCCACTGGATGCCGACCACTGCTCAACACAAACGGTGTGAACTGTGTGGACTCGTTCACCGAGTTGTTCACCGCAAACTCTGCCAATGCTAGGAATTCGTCCCAATCATGCATGGCAGGGTCCATGTACATGCGCAGCATCTGCTCTGGAGTGCGATTCATGCGCTCTATTTGTCCATGAGTTTGAGGGTGAAATGCTGTCGACATTTCTGATTCACTACAGAAGTACTGGTGCATCTTTTGCGAGAGCTTAATAGCAAATATTGAATCTTGATCGGAGATAATGCGCAACGGCAAGCCGTGGTACTTTACGACACCCTCAAAGAACAAACGAGCGGTCTCCTCTGTGTTCACGTCAGTGGTTCTAGGAATGAAGTGTGTCATCTTTGTCAAAAGATCCACAACCACTAGTATTGCAGCATGGCCACGGGCCGTGTCCGGAAGACCGGTAATAAAGTCCATGCTGACGCACCTCCATGGAGTCTCAAGAATGGGATGCTGTTGGAGGAGTCCAGCAGGCTTCTTGTTGTGAGCCTTATTCCGAAGACATGGGTCGCATGTCATGCAATATTTACGGACATCAACACTCCACCCTGGCCACCAATAGTGGTCCGAGAGTGCCTTTCCAGTCTTTCGGGGTCCCACATGACCTGCTACCGGCAGGTTGTGGAAATGGGAGATAACCTTTGCTCGAAGGTCTCTCGAGTTTGGCACAACAACTTGTTCTCCGTGTGCACCAAGCCATACTTGTCCAGATTTTGAGAGTCTTGAAGCCAATAATCCACACAATATCCCATCCGGATCCTATTTACAAAACCGTTGAAATGGATAATCTCTCGTGGTGGTTGTCGCAGAGGTGGAGGGGGATCTGGTGGTTGTACTGTTGCTGTTGCAATGGCCATAAAATACCCACTCACCTCGGTGGTTGCTTTAATTTCCACAGGCTATCGACTTAGTCGATCGGACATATTGATGCGTCCTGGCCGATATTCCTATGTGAACGAGAATTGACTCATGTATTCACACCAACGCGCTTGCCGTCTTGACAGGTTCGGTTGCGTTTGGAAAAATACCAATGGATAATGGTCGGTCACGGCCGTCACACCCCCTTCAGCACCCTCGAGGTAGCAACGCCACATCTTGAAAGCGTGTACTACCATAAGGAGCTCTTGATCCCCAGTCGTGTACCGCGTTTCCGTGGAGATGAGCTTTCGGCTCTCATATGCAACTGGGTGACCGTTCTGCATGAGGACAGCTCCAAGTCCTACTACCGACGCATCACATTGAACCTCCCACGGTTGCGATGGATCCGAAAGATCTAGGACGGGCACCATGGATAGAAGCTCCTTGACTTTGAGAAATACGTTCTTGCAATCAGATGTCCATTCCCAACGCACGTCTTTTCGCGTGAGCTTGGTTAGCGGTGCTACCAAGGTTGAATACCCTTGCATAAACCGTCGAAAGTAGTTTGCAAGGCCGAGGAAAGACCGAATCTGCCCAACATTTTCGGGGCGTGGCTAGTCCACAATGGCTTGGACCTTTCGTGGGTTGACACGGATGCCGTCCTTGCCGATGATGTGTCCAAGGTATTTGAGCTCCTCTTGTGCAAACTTGCACTTCCTCACTTTTGCATAGAACTTCTGTTCCTGAAGGATTGCGAGAACTTCGCGCAGATGTTCTATGTGCTCTTCCATTGATTTGGAGAAAACTAGGATGTCATCCATGAAAACCAAGACAAATTGCCCGAGTTGCTTGGCGAACGTTCGGTTCATTTCTCCTTGGAAGGTTGCCGGGGCGTTTGTAAGCCCAAAGCATAACACTCGGAACTGATAGTGTCCCATGTGTGTTTGAAGCGCGGTTTTGGGAACATCATCTTCCGTGATGCAGATTTGATGGTACCCTTGAGACAAATCCAACGATGAAAATACTTTTGCGCCTTGGAGTTGGTCAAAAACGTCCTCAATCTGCGATAAGGGAAATCAATTTTTCACCGTCAGTTTGTTCAATGCCAGGTAGTCCACACACATGCGTAACCACCGTCCTTTTTGTTCACAGAAAGGATCGCCGCACCGTACGGTGAGCTACAGGGCTCCATCCATCCTTTTGCAAGGTACTCTTTGATTTGTCGTTCGGTCTCTCGCCTTTCTGCTGGACTAAGGCGATACATGGGTCTGAACGGAGGAGTCGCCTTCGGTTGCAGTGGAATCGTGTGGCCCATGTGTATTTTTGGTGGAAGCACAGCCGGTAAGTCTTGGAATACATCCGAGAACTCCGCCAATACAGATCTGATATCTTGTGGCGTGTCTTCCGTCACGTCGTCCTCCACTTTTTGCAAGTGAGCCAAGAAGCATCGACAACCTTGTCGAATACGTCTCTTGACCTCCATAGCAGACAAGCTGGCATGGACTTTGAGTCGGGTCGGCAATAATTCCGTACTCGGAATCAACGTAAAGCGGCGTTGTCCTTTTCTGAGGATCAAATGCTTTGATTCAAAACACATTAGAGCCTTGTTGTCACGGAGCCAGGGATCGCCTAGCACCACGTCAAACGGGTCAAGAAGGTTGAGTACCTTCAACGTGACACTCTATGTATACCCTTGAATACAAATTTTTGCTTTACAAGTACCGATCACGGGTACCGTAAGGTTGTCACCGACAACAACTGCGCCATTCGATGGCTCGTACCTAAAGCCAACCTGTCGGGTAAAGCCAAGGCTAACAAAAGAGTCGTCCCCTCCAGTGTCAGCCAGTACGTTCATGGGAGCACCAGCTAGGTGTCCTTTGAACTGCATTGTCATGATTCCTCTACCTCCGAGTGAATAGACTCAACGATGGTAAGCCGAGTTTGTGATAAACATAGAATCTGTACGACGGGCGTCGCAACTCCCATGATTGACCCACTCGAGTCCACATCTTGTGGGCACGTGTGAATTCGGCTAGCACCTTCCAGTCTTGAAATTTGACTGGGTTGAAATCATCGACTAAGGGACTGCAAACGTGATTAAACTCATTGCTTTGAGGGCGTTTGCTTCAATCACTTTGTCAGACAACTCTTGCACAGTGGTCGGTGTTCCCACCACTAAGCATGTACGTTCATGCATCTCGTCTGGGGATGCAAGGTTTAGTGGGCAATGTCGGTTAGCAAGTGTAGAATGCGGTTCAACAAGAGGAAAAAAGACAATAGAGAAATTTGAACTCATAAAAAACTCAAATTGTTTAACATTCTCATCTGAAAACATGAACCCACACTCGTGATCCAGTTTTACCCCTGATTGGTCCCCACTGACGTCACTCAAGGATGGGGAAAACCCGCCCCACGGCCCTATCCGTTACCACGGCCGGGCCCATTGCCGCGACCGCGACCCTGTCCACGGCCCTGTCTACGGCCTCCTGCTACACCATCCCCACAAGGTACTACTGCTACAGCTAACGCCGCGGCATCTTGTCCACCCCCAGCAGCCTGAGGGCACTGAGCCCTAAAGTGGCCCGGCTGCATGCAGTTGTGGCAGAGCCCTTTGCAGAAGGATGTGTTACGATGCTCACCCACCGCCTGCAGCTCGTCATTCTCGCGGCTGCGCTAATTGTTGGGGCCCTTGTATCCACCAGCCTTCTTGGCTGGAGGGTTTGCAGGCTGCTTGCCCTTGGCCACGCCTCGCTGTCTGGCTGACCCGCCAGACCCTACAGCATCCATGCGCATGTCGTGGTCGTACTGTGCACGTGTGCTTGGCCGTGCATCAGAGTAGTGCTTCAAGTTCGCCGAATACACTTCGCTCATGTAGTCGCGCAACGCCCTCCACCTTGTCCAAGCTTGGCCAATGGCTGTCGTGGTGGTCTTTTCCTTCAGCTTCTCGCTGGCGAGACCATCACGCAAGTACTCCAGCAACATGCACTCCGGGTACTTGAAGGTCTGAGTCCCATCGCCCTCGGTGAAGCTTTCGGCTTCTTCCACGAGTGCGGCGAACTCGCTCAAGTAGGATCTGAGTGAGCTGCCCAGCTGCCTGAATTCTTTGATCTTGTGGAAGGCGCGCTATGCCTCCTCACGTTGGGTGTACTTCTTGCGCATGATCACACAGAAGGCCTTCCACGGCATGGGCTGCCACTCGAGGTGTGGCTGCTGCGCACTCCACTCCTTGACCACATACTTGAAGAGTTTGTCTTCAAGGCGCATCGTGGCAAGGTCACCCCACTGGCCGAGTGGAGCCTTGTGGACACGTAGAACGTGCTCCATGCGATTCAGCCAGTCGGTCAGCTTCACGACCTTCTGGAAGATCTCCACACTATGGAGGAAGGATGTGTTCATGAGCGGCCTCGAAGTCGTCGAGGTAGGCATCTCGTCGTTGCCACCGGTAGTGGCATCCGCAGCTGCGGCACGCTGCGCTTGTTGCTGCATCCGCACCTAGGTCACGCTCTACAATGCCTTGTCGAGGTCGTTGCAACAGCGGCTTGCCTCATGGACGGCCAAGCGCTACAGCTAGTGATCACGGTCAAGGTCCGTGATACTCTGCCCCACGTGGGCTAGCAGGTTTGCGAACGCAAAATTGAGCTCTGATGTCGTCAAAACATCGACGATAGCCTTCAGGGTCTCGCGTTGTCCGTGCACCCTCACCCACTGCAAGAGAGTACAGTTCGCGTACACGCCTCCAAGGAGTCCCACCTTTTGGAGGAGGCTGTCATCGCCGACGACGCTCGAGTGGGCGCTGCCTTGCTCCATTGCGGCCGCATCTTAGGAAGGAGGGTCCACCATTCCTCCGAGTAGTACCGTATCTCCACCATCGATGGTGATCTTGAGTCGGCCTGCGGCCTCGGCAGCAAACTCCGCGAGCCTACGACGGTCATCGCCAATTGCCTTCGCGGCGACGTCGTCCGGCTCGTTCTCGCGGGAATTTCCCATGTGGCTGCTTTCAACGCCCTTGCTGCTCTCGGCAGTCTCGCTGCTGTCGGCAGCTTCATGCGATGCGGCGTGCGTCTTGCTCTTCTCGAGAAATCAACTCGAGTTTGTCGCACGACGCTGGCGATGGTCGCGATCCTTGTCGCCTTCGCCATCGTCGACATCGTGCTCTTTGTCGGGGTATCCCCCCGGGAGATCCTCCTCCATCGCATCATCCGTTGCGTGGGGGTCACCCACGTGAGCGTCGACGTGCTCGTTGAACACCTTTTTGGCCTCTGCACGCTACTCGGTATCGCCGAGGTTGGCGTCGGTTGCCTTCGGCGGTAGGGTTGCCCTTGGCGGACGGTTGCCTTTGGGTTGGCAACCGTGCTCGCGGCGGCGGCTCCCAAAACTTGGAGTATGCCAAGAGCTCGTGGTGAGGCCGTCACCACCTTGCCCTTGCTTGTCTTGGACGGTCCGGCACTTGCCATCTTGTCGTTCGTGCAACTAGCACGTGAAGGTCGTGAGGATCAGCCCAAGGAGGAATCGCCTCCTATGATCTCTTTGCTCTCATAATCGGTGAGGCAATTATGATTTCAAATTATATTTTCCTAGGCCGCCATGTCGGCACAAGTTCGTGGTTTTTGGAACTAGACTTCCTAAGCCGTGACTCACGGCGATAGGCAATGACTAGTACCTAGGAAAACAGAAAGTTACAAGACAGTAGAACGAGGAGGAATGTGACTGCCGCTCACAAAACAAGAGTAAACAATGAGAAGAGGAATTCTAGCAATTCCTAGCGAGTTTTCCACTCTCTCTTCCAACTTCTTGTCTTCCTCTTGTCTTCTTGTCTTCCTTGGTCTTCTCTTCACGCTTCTTGATGCCTCTCGCGTTATTGGGCGGCGTCTCCCTTGAGCCGGCGGCGTTGGCGAGCCGTAAAAAATCTTCAAGGTGTCAACCTCCTTCTTTTAAGAGTGCTCTCATGCCGTGAGAGTCCCTCAGCTTGGGGAGGGGCGCTGTCCCAATTTTTGGATGAAGGAGGTTTGAAGGAGCCTTGAAAACAAGGACGATTTTGTGGTTTTAGAAGTGGGAACTCCCCCAACCCGGCCCACAAAAATTCTCCTAGCCCCCTAGAAGTGTGGAGAGGCTGGAAGGAAGTGGCTCCACCAAGTAGAATTTTTTTCCAGCTCTGTAACGCACTTTACGGCGCTTCAATCCATGAAGTATGGATGCCGTAGTCCTTTCTGGCATTTCTACTGCTGCATGCAGCTGTCGGCGGCGTTTTATATGTGACGTAACCGCCGTTTCCGTCAAACCCTTAGTCGCGAGGGTCGTCTGGCTCTGAGAACCACTGTAACGGGTCGAGTCTCCAGCTCTTGCTCTGAAGTCGTCGTCAGAGTTCGCAGAATGGCGTTCTCAGTCCGCGTCACGGGTTGACCCCCTTCGCAAGACTGAGGGGCAATCGTCATCAACGACCCAGAGCAGGGAGACTCGAATATTTCGAGTCTCCGGAGGCCCATTTCCGTTTTGAACCAAACCCTTGGTTCTGGGACCCAAACCGGGGGTTTTTACCTCGAACACGTGTATTCGCACGAGTTATTTCATTTGTTTTATGTCGAAGTTCGTCATAAACGAACTTCGATTTACATTTTGTCATTCTGGCGTGAAATCATCCTTGCGAGGCACGCTGGCGATTTCGCGCCAGCTATTTTCAACCTCACCCTCGCTCCCCCTATCCCTCGTCCTCTCTTGCTCGTTTGCAAGGAGGGCGAGGAGGGCGAGGGCACAAGGCCACGAGGCCTCGCCCTCGAGGCCCTTGTGGCCCCTCAGTCGCCAATCGGACTGAGGCCGCGATCGGCGGCTGGCGGCTGGCCGGCCTGTGGCGGGCCAGTTGCTTGGCTAGCCGCCGGCCGTCCAGCCAGCCGGCAGTGAGCTGGCTGACGGCAAGCGAATTGCTGGCCGCCGGCCAGCCCTTGCTGACGCGAGGGGTGGTGCGCAACCACCCCTCGCTTCAGCGAGGAGGGAGGGCTGAACCATCCCTCCCGCTACATGAGAAGTCGTCCAAAAGGTTGTGACACTGCTATTTTAGCTTTCGCGAGAGTGGTCAAAGTTGTCGGAAGGTTCAGGAAGGTTCACTGACGGCAAGGCAGCTGCCTGGTTTGCCCTCGGCAGTCGAAGTGAATATCACGGTATCACGACATGATGTGCTCTTTCTGTAGTAACAAGAATGCCTACTCAGAAAGTCTAGGGCCTCGTGTACATCTTGAACAGAACACTTCCCCCCCATTTAGTCGCGACATCCTGGCGTGCGTTTAGATGTGGCCCATAGATGGCAGTAATATCCGTCGATGAGATGATAAACGTCTCAAAGGTTGTTGTAGGGGTCCCAGCTGTTATGCGCAGCATCGTGTTGGTTTTTCTACATCTCTCATTGTGTTCTGTTGTGTCCTCCCGGCTTGTGCAAATCGGCGTGCAGATGACTGACGGCGAGACTTGACGTTGCTGGAGTGTCATCCTGTGGAGCCGCCGCACGCTGAGACCTACACGCAGTTCATTGGAGCCTCCTCCCTACGTTAACATGCCCAACTCCATCGGCAGGCCTCCTTGGCAGTGGAGCCGCCGGCGGTCACTGCCACCGCAGAGGTTGTCTGCATGCATGTAGCGCTAGATCTGACTGTGCAATTGCGTCTACAACGTCATGCTCTGCCTAGGGTCAATGTTTCATATTGCCTAGCACTGTTTGGCACAATGAACCATCGGAGGCACTCCCAAGGTTCGGGCAGCCATAGCTCTTTGCTACAATTTTTCTAGCTGTTTCTGACTGCAAGGCTGTGTTCGCAACTTTGGTATTATAGTATGGTCCAGTTTTCAGGCAAAACGGACGACGCCTGGGTTTTGGGCTGTCGGCCGTCTGGCAGGGCTCACCGAGAAAACCTTGCATGCCAGAAAATAGGTCTAGGACTATTTTCTGATTTTCTGGTTAGCGAAGTAACAAGCTCTATAGAGCTGGGGGGGGGGGGGCTAGAACTTAGAGGGGTCTTCCATTGTTGTTCATTCTTCACTCCTAATCAGTTACTTCTAGGTTTCAGCTGCTTTCTGGTGCGAACACCGGCGCGCGCATTTCTGAGTAACAAACCTAGGCCATCCCTTCTAAGACTCTAGAGCAGTAGACTAAGGGGGCAGCAGACTAAGCAACGAGCGTGGAAGCTCGCACATTGCATCAACAATACTACTACCCCAACTGCTGTCTACTATTCAGAACTCGTCGTAGCCGTGCCACTTGACGGGATATTTTGAGGTCTTGCCTCGTCGTTGATGGCCAAAGATGTCCTTGATGACGTACTGTGTGTCTTCGTCCACTTGAACGGGAGGCTGAGGAGGGACATCCCTGCCGGGAAAGTTATCTCGGGGATCTCGGTAGTGCTTGAGTCTGTTGACATGGAACATTGGATGGACGTGCATAGTGTCCAGGAGTTTTAGTCGCGCAACCAGAGGGGTTTGCATGCGTTCAATCTCAAATGGTCCCAACCATCAAGGTTTGAACTTCAAACAGTCCGCTCCGCAAAGATTGATGTTTGCAGAGCTGAGAAAGACTTGGTCTCCAGTAGCAGATACGTTATCGCAGCGATGTCGGTCAGCTGCTCGCTTAATCGTGGCTTGTCTATTCGCGAGTGTCTATCGTGTTTCCTCCCAGATGGTGGTGAAGTCTCGGCATTGAACGTCAACTGTAAGAATGTTGCTGCGAGTTTGTAGTCCAGCTTGTGTGGTGGGAATTTCGCCATACACCACTTTAAATGGAGTTTTACTTGTTGCGGTGGAAACAGCGGAATTGTATGCTGATTTGGCGGTTGGGAGTTTTTGTACCCAATCCATCTCGAGAGGTTCGCATAATGTTCGGACAAGCTGTTCAAGCTTCTCATTGGTCCGCTCGGTTTGACCGTCGGTTTGAGGGTGAAACGCCATTGAAAGTTGAATTTTGCTGCCGTAGCGAGTCATCACAGTCGTTCCTTTTTTCAAAAAGGTGGGTATGCCGCGTCAGAACTTAGACTCGCGGGTATGCTTGCTCAATGCTTAGCGTGGTGCAGTTATGCGAGCTATTACGTCCAATACCCTATGGGTGTTGTGTTAATCTGTCATGTTTTCTATTGATGTTGTGCCCAGTATTTAACACCATACCATGGACAACACCAAGTACATAATAGCACTACAGTGATCATGGTAACAAAAACATGGAGAAGCATTAGTATGTCTTGAAGGATAAGTTTACACGTAGATGGAACCTACACTGGCATGTCGTGCCCCGGTATGCCGAGGTATGGTTAATCATGTCCTTTTTGTACACTATGTAACATGTATATGGCACAAGCGTGCATGTGTAGTATCTAAGAAGGTCAGGTAGATCCAAGCATACTTCTGTCCACACATACATGTATGTACACTACGTAAGAACTTTTCATGTGGTTTTTCATGGAGTAAGAATTGAATAAAGTCAATGAAAGTAATGTCTAGCCCTTTTAGTCTATTTAAGGTCCTTTAAGAGATAACTTGACGACAAAAGATTTGCTAGCATTCCCATCTGGACACATTGGGAATACATCGTCTTACTATGGCAATGAGGGAATCATGGATATCATTTGTTAAGTTGGGGGAATCTCTCGATACTCGTTGAGAGATCCCCCCTCCCCCAAATACCAAAACTGTATTTGGGGAGTGAAAGTGGGAGTGTATGTGGTGTATTTGCTGAGACATACACAAGTGTGTTCGCAAATGTAATTTCTAGGAAACATCTCTAAGCATAATACAATTGTGTACTTTTCTGTACAACCCTCTCATACACTGTCCAATACATTGGCCTGGTACAGTTTTAACTTTTGGGGGAGGGGGGAGGGTCTCTCGATATCCGACGAACCCATTCCCCACCCCTCCCCCCCACACCAAAAGTGTATTGGGGGAGTGTGTGGGAGTGTATGTGGTACACATGCTGAAAAATACATAAGCGTATTCGCAGATGTTATTGCTATGAAACATCTCTTAGTGTAATACACTCATATTACTTTCTATACATCCCTCTCATACACTACCCAATACACGGGTCTGATACACTTTTACCTATGGAGGGGAGGGGAGAGGTTTGCTTGATGTTTGTCAAACCCATCACCTGCCCCCCTCCCAAACACTGAAAATGTGTTGGGGGAGTGTATCTGGCAGTTTATGTGCTGCACATGCTGCAAAATACACAATTGTATTCCCAAATGTTATGTCTATGAAACATCTCTTAGTGTAATTCACTTGTGCATTTGTCTATACACCTCTCATACACTACCCAACTCACTTTCCTGATACACTTTTACTTTTCTGGGGAGGGGAGGGGGAGGGTCTCTTCATATCCGTCTAACCCATCCCCCACCACCTCCCCCCCCCCAACACCGAAAGTGTATTGGGGGAGTGTATGTGGGAGTGTATCTGGTTGTAGCGGGAGGGCCGGTTCGGCCCTCCCTCCTCGCTGATGCGAGGGGTGGTTGCGCACCACCCCTCGCGTCAGCGAGGGCTGGCCGGCGGCCAGCAGTTCGCTGGCCGTCGGCCAGCTCGCTGCCGGCCGACTGGACGGCCGGCGGCCGGCCAAGCGACCGGCCGGCCACCGGCCGGCCAGCCGCCAGCCGCCGATCGTGGCCTCAGCCGGATCGGCGGCTGAGAGGCCACGAGGGCCTCGAGGGCGAGGCCTCGTGGCCTCGTGCCCTCGTCCCCACTCGCCCTCCTTGCAAAACGAGCAAGAGAGGACGAGGGATAGGGGGAGCAAGGGTGAGGACAAAATGCCTGGCGCGAAATCGCCAGCGTGCCTCGCACGCGACGATTTCGCGCCAGAACGACAAAACGAAACTCGAAGTTCGTTTATGACAAACTTCGACGTAAAACAAACGGAATAACTCGTGCGAACACACGAGTTCGAGGTAAAAACCCCCGGTTTGGGTCCCAAAACCAGGGGATTGGTTAAAAATGGAAATGGGCCTCCGGAGACTCGAAATATTTGAGTCTCCCTGCTCTGTGTCGTTGATGACGATTGCCCCTCAGTCTTACGAAGGGGATAAACCCCTGACGCGGACTGAGAACGCCATTCTGCGAACTCCGACGACGACTTCAGAGCAGGAGCTGGAGATCCGGCCCATTACAGTGGTTCTCAGAGCGAGACGACCCTCGCGACCAAGGGTTCCACGGAAACGGCGGCTACGACCTAGATAAAAAGCCGCCGGCAGTTGCAAGCAGCAGCAGAAACGCCAGAACAGACTACGGCATCAACACTTGACGGATTGAACCGCCGTAAAGTGCGTTAGAGAGCTGGAAAAAAGCTCTACTTGGTGGAGAGTCTTTCTTCCAGCCTCTCCACACTTCTAGGGGGCTAGGAGAATTTTTGTGGGGCGGGTTGGGGAGTTCCCACCTCTAGAACCACAAAATTATCCTCATTTTCAAGGCTTCTCCAAACCTCCTTCATCCAAAAATTGGGACAGCGTCCCTCCCCAAGCTTAGGGACTCTCACGACCTGAGAGAACCCTAAAAAGAAGGAGGGTGCCACCTTGGGGATTTAAGGCGGCTCCCCCAATGTCGCCGGTTCAAGGAGGACGCCGCCAAGGGGCGCAAGATGCGCAAAGAAGACTCAAGAGGAGGCCAAGGAAGACAAGAAGACAACAAGACAAGAAGAAAAGTAGTGTTTTGTTCTAGACCTTGTACTAGCTTATCTTCTTGTCCTTTGTCTTAGTTTTGTGAGCGGTACTCACAATTCTTATTTCTTCCTTGTATTTTGATTTTCTGTTTTCCTAGACCCTAGTTGCTACCAAGTGCCGTGAGTCACGGCCTTGGAGGACTAGCTTCTAAAACCCATGACCTTGTGCCAACGTGGCGGCCTCGGAATAGAAGTATAAATTGAAGTTGCCTCACCGATCGTGAGAGCAACCTCTTAGAAGGCGATTCCTCCTCGTTGTGGGGTGATCCTCACAACAACCTTCGCGTGCTAGTTGCACGAGCGACAGGATGGCAAGTGCCGGACCGTCTAAGACCAACAAGGGCAAGGTGGTGACGGCGTCACCACGAGCTCTCGGCAGACTCCAAGTTTTGGGAGCCGTCGCCGCGAGCACGGTTGCCAACCCAAAGGCAACCGTGCCGCCAAGGGCAACCCTACCGCCTAAGGCAACCGACGCCAACCTCAGCGACACCGAGAAGCGTGCGGAGGCCGCAAAGGTGCTCAACGAGCACGTCGACATGCACATGGGCGACCCCCATGCGACGGACGACGTGATGGAGGAGGATCTTCCGGAGGAGGACCCCGTCGAAGAGCACGACGTCGACGATGGAAAAGGCGACAAGGATCGCGACCATCGCCATCGTCGTGCGACGAACTCGAGCCGATTGCTCGAGAAGGGCAAGACGCTCGTCGCATCGCCCGAAGCTGCCGACGGCAGCGAGAGTGCCGAAAGCAGCAAGGGCGTTGAAAGCAGCCACACGGGAAGTTCCCGCGAGAACGAGCCGGACGACGTTGCCGCGAAGGCAATTCGTGATGACCGTCGTAGGCTCGCGGAGTTTGCTGCCGAGGCCGCAGGCCAACTCAAGATCACCACCGGTGGTGGAGATACGGCACCACTCGGAGGAATGGAGGCGGACCCTCCTTCCTACGATGCGGCCGCAATGGGCCAAGGCAGCGCCCACTCAAGCGTCGTCGCCGACGACAGTCTCCTCTGAAAGGTGGGGCTCCTTGGAGGCGTGTACGCGAACCGTACCCTCTTGCAGTGGGTAAGGGTGCACGGACAACGGGAGGCCTTGGAGGCCATCGCTGGTGCTCTCACGACATCAGAGCTCAAGTTTGCGTTCGCCAACCTGCTGGCCCACGTCGGGCAGAGCATCACGGACCTTGACCGTGATTGCCAGCTGTAGCATCTCGCCGCCCATGAGGCAAGCCGCCGATGCAACGACCTCGACAAGGCGTTGCAGAGCGTGACCCAGGTGCGGATGCAGCAGCAAGTGCAGCATGCCGCAGCTGCGGAGGCTACTGCCGGCAGCAGCGACGACTTGCCTACCTCGACAACTTTGGGGTCGGTCATGAACACGTCCTTCCTCCACAGTGTGGAGATCTTCCGGAAGGGCGTGAAGCTGACCGACTGGCTGAACCGTATGGAGCACGTCCTACGTGTCCACAAGGCACCACTCAGTCAGTGGGGCGACCTTGCCACGACACGGCTTGAAGACAAACTCTTCAAGTACGTGGTCAAGGAGTGGACTACGCAATAGTCGCACCTCAAGTGGCAGCCCATGCCATGCGAGGCCTTCTGCGCGATCATGCGCAAGAAGTGTACCCAACGTGAGGAGGCGCAACGCGCCTTCCACAAGGTCAAGGACTTCAGGCAGCTAGGCAGCTCGCTCGAATCCTACTTGAGCGAGTTCACCGCACTCCTCGAGGAAACCGAAAGCTTCACCGAGGGCGATGGGACTCAGACGTTTAAGTACCCTGAGTGCATACTGCTGGAGTACTTGCGTGATGGTCTCTCCAGCGAGAAGCTGAAGGACAAGACCACCACGACAGCCACTGGCCAAGCTTGGACAAGCTGGAGGGCGTTGCGCGACTACATGAGCGAAGTGTATTCGGCGAATCCGAAATACTACTCTGATGCACGGCCGAACGCGCGTGCACATCAGGGGCGCGACATGCGCGTGGACGCTGCAGGGGCTGGTGGGTCAGCTGGACAGCGGGGCGGGGCCAAGGGCAAGCAGCCTACAAACCCTCCAGCCAAGAAGGCTGGTGGATACAAGGGTCCCAACAACAAGCGGAGCCGCGAGAAGGACGAGCTGCAGGAGGCGCGTGAGCGTCGCAACGTAGCCTTCCGTGAAGGGCTCTGCCACAACTACATGCAGCCAGGCCACTTTAGGGCTCAGTGCCCTGAGGCTGCTGGTGGTGGACAAGAGGCCGCGGCGCTAGCTGCAGTAGCAGCACCTGGTGGGGATGGTGTAGCAGGAGGCCGCGGACAAGGCCGTGGACATGGTCGCGGTCGCGGCAATGGGCCCGGCCGTGGTAACAGACAGGGCCGTGGGGCGGGTTTTCCCCACCCCTGAGTGACGTCAGTGGGGACCACTCAGGGGTAAAAGTGGATCACGAGTGTGAGTTCATGTTTTCAGACAAGGATGTTAAACAATTTGAGTTTTTGACGAGTTCAAATTTCTCTGTTGTTTTCTCCCCTCTCATTGAACCTCATTCAAGACTTGCTGATCAAGTTGCCCACTAAATCTTGCATCACCAGACAAGATGCATGACCGAACCTGCTTAGTGGTGGCAACACCAACCATTGTGCAAGAGTTGTGTAACACGGTGATTGAAACAAACGCCCTCAAAGCGATGAGTTCAATCACATTCGTAGCACCTTTAGTCAACGATTTTAACCCAGTGAAGTTTAAAGACTGGAAGGTGCTAGCCGAATTCACACGTGCCCACAAGATGTGGACTCGAGTGGATGAATCATGGGAGTTGCGACGCCCGTCGTAGAGATTACGTGTTTATCACAAACTCGGCTTACCGTCGTCCAGTGTGTTCACTCGGAAGAGTGGAGGCAACATGACGATGCAGTTCAAAGGACACCTAGCTGGTGCTCACGTGAACGTACTGGCTGACACTGGAGGAGACGACTGTTTTGTTAGCCTTGGCTTTACCCGACAGGTTGGCCTGAAGTACGAGCCATCGAATGGTGCAGTTGTTGTCGGTGACAACCGTACGGTACCCGTGATCGGTACTTGTAAAGCGAAAATTTGTATTCAAGGGTACACACAAAGTGTCACGTTGAAGGTACTCAGCCTTCTCGATCCGTTCGACGTAGTGCTAGGCGATCCCTGGCTTCGTGACAACAAGGCTCTAATGTGCTTTGAATCAAAGCGTTTGATCCTACGGAAAGGACAACGCCGCTGTACGTTGATTCCGAGTGCGGAATTATCACCGACCCGACTCAAAGTCCATGCCAGCTTGTCTGCAATGCAGGTCAAGAGACGTATTCGACAAGGTTGTCGATACTTCTTGGCTCAGCTCCAGAAAGTGGAGGACGACGTGACGGAAGACACGCCACAAGAGATCAGATCTCTATTGGCGGAGTTCTTGGATGTATTCCAAGACCCACCGGCTGGGCTTCCACCAAAAAGACACATGGGCCACACGAATCCGCTGCAACCAGAGGCGACTCCTCCATTCAGACCCATGTATCGCCTTAGTCTAGCAGAAAGGCGAGAGGCTGAACGCCAAATCAAAGAGTACCTTGCAAAAGGATGGATTGAGCCAAGTAGCTTGCCGTACGGTGCGCTGATCCTTTTCATGAACAAAAAGGACAGTGGTTTACGCATGTGCGTGGATTACCGGGCGTTGAACAAGCTGATGGTGAAAAATCGATTCCCCTTACCGCGGATTGAGGACCTTTTTGACCAACTCCAAGGTGCAAAAGTATTTTCGTCCTTGGATTTGTCTCAAGGCTACCATCAAATTCACATCACGGAAGATGATGTGCCCAAAACCGCGTTCCGAATACACATGGGACACTATCAGTTCCGAGTGTTATGCTTCGGGCTTACAAATGCCCCGGCAACCTTCCAAGGAGAAATGAACTGAACGTTTGCCAAGCAACTCGGACAGTTTGTCTTGGTTTACCTGGATGATATCCTGGTTTTCTCCAAATCAATGGAAGAGCACATAGAACATTTGCGCGAAGTTCTCGCAATCCTTCGGGAACAGAAGTTCTATGCAAAAGTGAGCAAGTGCAAGTTTGCAAAAGATGAGCTCGAATACCTTGGACACATCGTCGGCAAGGACGGCATCCGTGTCGACCCACGAAAGGTCCAAGCCGTTGTGGACTGGCCACGCCCTGAAATGTTGGGCAGATTCGGTCTTTCCTCGGCCTTGCAAACTACTTTCGACGGTTTATGCAAGGGTATTAGACCCTGGTAGCACCGCTAACCAGGCTCACGCGAAAAGACGTGCGTTGGGAATGGACATCTGATTGCGAGAACGCTTTTCTCAAAGTCAAAGAGCTTCTCTCCACGGCGCCCGTCCTAGCTCTTCCGGATCCATCGCAACCGTGGGAGGTTCGATGTGATACGTCGGTAGTTCGACTTGGAGCCGTCCTCATGCAGAACGGTCACCCAGTTGCGTATGAGAGCCGGAAGCTTATACCCGCGGAAACGCGGTACACGACTGGGGATCAAGAGCTCCTTGCGAAAGTACACGCTTTCAAGATGTGGCGTTGCTACCTTGAGGGTGCTAAAGGGGGTGTGACGGTCGTGATCGACCATGATCCATTGGTGTTTTTCCAAACGCAACTGAACCTGTCAAGACGACAGGCGCGTTGGAGCGAATACCTGAGTCGATTCTCGTTCACATGGGAATGTCGGCCAGGACGAATCAATGTGGCCAATCCACTAAGCCGACAGCCTGTGGAAATTAAAGCAACCACCAAGGTCAGTGGGTATTTTATGGCCATTGCAACAGCAACCGTACAACCACCAGATCCCCCTGCACCTCTGCGTCAACCACCACGAGAGATTGTCCATTACAACGGTTTTGTAGACAGGATCCGGATGGGATACTGTGTGGATTCTTGGTTTCAAGACTGTCGAAATCTGGACAAGTACGACTTGGTGGAGGCCGCAGGAATCTTCTGGCATGGGGAACAAGTTGTTGTGCCAAACTCGGGAGACCTTCGAGCAAAGGTTATCTCCCAGTTCCACGACCCGCCGATCGCAGGTCACGTGGGACCGCAAAAGACCGGACAGGCACTCTCGGACCACTATTGGTGGCCAGAATGGAGTGTTGATGTTCGTAAGTATTGCATGACATGCGACCCATGTCTTCAGAATAAGGCTAGTAACAAGAAGCCTACTGGACTCCTCCAGCAGCTTCCCATTCCTGGGACTCCATGGGAGTGCGTCAGCATGGACTTCATTACTGGTCTTCCGGACACGGCCCGTGGCCATGATGCAATACTAGTGGTTGTGGATCTTTTGACGAAGATGACACACTTCATTCCTACAACCACTGACGTGAACGCAGAGGAGACCGCTCGTCTCTTCTTTGAAGGTGTCGTAAAGTACCACGGCTTGCCGTTGCGTATTATCTCCGACCAAGATCGAATATTTACTAGTAAGTTCTGGCAAAAGATGCACGAGTACTTCGGCAGCGAGTCGCAAACATTGACAGCGTTTCACCCTCAAATAGATGGACAAACAGAGCGCATGAATCGCACTCTAGAGCAGATGCTCCGCATGTACGTGGACCCTGCCATGCATGATTGGGACGAATTCCTAGGACCGGCAGAGTTTGTGGTGAACAACTCGGTGAACGAGTCCACACAGTTCATACCGTTTGTGTTGAACAGTGGTCGGCATCCAGTGGTACCCTCTTCATTGGTGAAGAGTGGGAGTACAGGAGGGCATTTCCCTTCTGCTCAAGCCTTTACTGAGCACATCGACTCCTTGTTACAAGGGGCGAAGGGTCACCTTCAAGCAGCTCGACAACGACAAAAGGCATATGCCGACAAAGGTCGCCGGGAGGTGTCGTTTGACATCGGTGACAAAGTGCTGCTTAGCACTAAAAACCTTCGGTTGAAGTCGCCAGGGGCAAGAAAACTTATACCAAAGTGGATTGGGCCGTTTCCCATTGTGGCACGTATCGGGCCTGTGGCATACCGATTGCTACTTCCGCCGAGTATGAAGATACATGACGTTTCTCATGTGAGCTTGCTGGCTCCATACACGGCAGAAGGAACTGTTCAGCCACCGCCAGCAGTCCTGGCTGCCGACGGCCAATACGAGGTCCTTCGCCTACTCCAACACCGAGAGCGTACTCTTCGGTCGTGTGTTGTCAGGGAGTACCTCGTCCATTGGGCCGGTTATGGACTTCAACATAATTCATGGGAGCCCAAATCTCGGTTGCCCACAGGGGTACTCAACGAGTACTGGAGTGAGCTTGCACCTTGCACAGATCGACGCGTGGCAGGAGGTACCACCTGAACGCGGGAAAAGTGAACAACATTCCCACAGGGCAGCATTCATGGACAGCGACCATAGGAGGTTGGGGACGCCCAAAATGTTTGTCGCGCGGATGCTCCAGCCTAAAGGGGGGAGGCCGCCAGCCGTGCTAACCTACAAGCTGCAGCTTAGGTCTAAGTACCATGCACGTGTTCATGTTTAGCTGGTGATTGAAATTATTAATTTTCTTTCACAATGTTGATGACTCACTGACTGACAATCCTACTTGTAATTCATGAACCGCGACGGTTCATAATAAGTGGGGAGGAATGTAGCGGGAGGGCCGGTTCGGCCCTCCCACCTCGCTGAAGCGAGGGGTGGTTGCGCACCACCCCTCGCGTCAGCGAGGGCTGGCCGGCGGCCAGCA
>SZWC01020148.1:8555-27640 GCA_023375785.1 Penium margaritaceum
TTCGTAAGGCGTAGG
Source organism: Penium margaritaceum (assembly GCA_023375785.1). Classification (NCBI taxonomy): domain Eukaryota; kingdom Viridiplantae; phylum Streptophyta; class Zygnematophyceae; order Desmidiales; family Peniaceae; genus Penium; species Penium margaritaceum. Next base: position 8,571 of record SZWC01020148.1, read on the forward strand.
TTTCCATCTGACTCGTTTCTGCCAGCCACAGCTTTGTTTGCAACCCCGTGTCACCACCTCCGCGGGTTCTTGGTTGTTCGCTGCTCTCGGCGGTACCCGGAGGATCCCGCCGGCTCTGCGTATCATTAATGTTTGCGGCACCTGTAAATCTTAGGAAGGGGGATAGGTGGTCCCACCTTCCGCAGGGGGTACTTCCTGCCAGCCCCAGGGCCCCATAACCCGGAGGCCGCCGCTTGGACCGATGGTACGGTGTACCCACCATGTGCGTCTGTGCACACCAAGCGGACCGAAAGGACTTGGGGGTAGAGTCGGGCACCCTCCACCCTTGCAGGGAGCACTGTTAGCCGGCCGGTTGGCAGAGCCTTCCATCCCGTTACCGCCCTTGACCACGTGGAGGTCGTGCAACCCATTCCAAGGGCCTTAAATAAAATAGCGACGACGCCTTACCTCAGTAGGCCCTCTCAACACACGTATCACGTTTTGTCAAGATGGTCCACTTCCCCTTTTTCTCATCCTCTCCTTCGCCATCACGGTCCAAATAAGACTTGTGAAGCCATCCCCCTTCCGGCGACTTCCATCGCTTTTTGTGATTCTGCTTCGTTGCTTTCACCTTTCAAAGAGCCGGTCCGTGAGTTCTCCTCTTACAACAATCCTCTCTTTTTAAAATCCAACAATATGTCCTCTCTCACGGTCCTTCTTCCTGCCATAAGACTCGCGAAGCACAATCCGCCTCATAAAAATAGTCCCTTCGGTCGGGGAGTGACCGTGACCTCGCTCTTGTCAAGAAAATCCACTCGTCCCCTTTGTCGCTTCCAGGTCGCAAGCTGCTTCCGGCCTCACTTCGGTCCTCATGCCCACTATCACAGCGCGATTGAGTCGCGCTTGACCCTTTTTGTCGCGTCCTCTTTTGAAACCCGGCAGGCGCGTCGCTCTCCCCCAATGCTACCCCACTCGCATCCCATTTCACCCTCGCCTTCCTGTTGCACTGCGGAATCATTGCCGCTCCCCACTGTTGCCCCTCACGCACATTAAATGACGCTCGATAAAATCCTCCCAAAGCTTCTCCCCTCTTGCCGTCTCTCCTAGCGAGGTCACACCCGTTAATTTTGGCCGCGCACCATAGCTTCCCCTCTCATACGGTTCCGTGGCATGTTCATGAAATTCGCTTCCTCGTGCCTCTCATGTCTCGGTGCCCGCCAAAACACGTACGCGACACAATGCCGCGACACCATTATGGTCATCTCGCGCCACCCCTCAAATTGCACGAACGGTGGGCGCGAAGATACGACCCGCCAATCCCAAGCTTCCCCTCACAAGCTTCCTTGCGACGAACCCAAGTCGCTTTTCCGTTCCCCTCTCACCACTCGCGTCACCACTCGCGTCCGCACAAAGTGCGCGCGAGACACAATAGCACGTCACCATCACGTGCACCACGTGCCACTTCCCGGTTCTCGCGATTTTGGCGAGCGAAGTCCGATTTTTCACCGTCACCACTGCCCTTCTCATATGTCGGATCCGCTTAACACTCGTGGCAAACACAATGCCATGTCACCATCATGGTCACCTCGGTCACATTCGCATAACTTTGTCGTTTCAACTCGGATTTTGGCGCCGATAGGTGCGTTGGATAGATCTTGTGTAGACGCATCTCATGAAGTGGTGGCACATAAAAATCGGCAAAGTCTCCACCAAGTTATGCCTCCCCAAAGTTGCGTACCCCCAAAAACACAATGCCACGCCACCATTGTGGTCACCTCCGTCCCCGACCGTAACTTAGCCGTTTGAACTCCGAATTGAGTACCGTAAATTGCGTTGAGTAGCTCTCGCCGAGACACATAGAGGAAGATGTGCAAACTGATTTTTCACATGAGTCCGTGTTTCTCAATGCCTCCCGAAAGTCTTGTCCTCTTTGCTAAAAAACTTCCCAACTCTCCTCTCGCCCTCCCAACGCGAGCGATTTCACCTCCGTCGATGACGCCGAAAAGTTTTCTTGAGTCACATTGTTTTGTGCTCCACTTTTTTTCGGGTTACAGGTGTAACCTCCCCCTCACAAGGGAGCTGCTCCGCTGCTCTCGGAAGCCTTCTCTTCCTCTGCTTCAACTCCTACCCCGCTTCTACCCCTTTTACCGCTATCCACCGTTGCTCCTCCTATCCCTCCTACAACCTCCAGGGGACTACCCATTTTTCCTGGGGGAAAGCATTGGCGCCATAAGGGCCACCCTGCATCAAAACCCAAACCTAGTAGACACCCCTGTCAGCTCCTCTCCTCCTCCATAGTGCTCCCCTTGGGATGCCCTCCGTTAGGCACTCCCTCTCAAATCCGGTCTGCTACTCCTTGACGGGCGGTGCACCACTGGTGCTCGCTCCCTCCTTGCTTTTCTTTCTCTTGACCTTTTCTCCCTCGTCCGCCTTCTCCTTGTCCTTACCCCTGGCTTGCTCCTCATCTGCTACCTTCTCCTTAACCTTCCTCCATCTGCTATCGTCCTTGGCTCTTGCTGCTCCTGTTGCTGCTGCTACCGTTGCTGCTGCTGGGGTTGCTGTCGTGACCACAGCAGGGGCTGCCGCTAGCGTCGCCATCCCTGTGGGTGCCGCTGCCCTCACTCCTCTTGCTTTCGTAGCTAATCTCATTGATGCCGTTCCTGGTGCTGGTACAACTATCTTGCTTGCCAGGGTCGATGGGGTAGATGTGGCGTTCGTGGGTCCTCGAACTGGGGTTCCCTGAATCAAGGTTGTCTCTGGCATTTGTCCTCCCACCTCGTCAGCCTTCTTCTTTTTCTTCCTCACCGTCAGCTTCTCTCCCTCAGGATTCTTCTCTCCTTCCCTCGGCTTCACTGATGTAGTTGGTGTAGACTCTGCAACCTGGCTTGCCATAGTGGACACGGCTGCTGGTGTCCCAAACATGGTCTCGGCATCCTCTCCCAATGTCACCTCATGTGGCCCACCTTCACCCTGTGCTCCATCCTCAGACTCGTCATCTTCATCAATGTAACGCTTGTGCGTGCCACTTGGGGTAGGCTCTGTAGTCGAGAGGTATCGTCGAAGAGACAAGCTCCCCTCCACGTCCTCCACATCTGGTTCTTCCTCTCCGACTTCAGGCTCCTCCTCCACTTCTACTCCTTCTGGCTCGGCCGCTCCTTGCTGCTTCTTCCTTTGTCGAATCCTCCTTTCTCCTCCCAATGTTGTCTTCTTGTTCCACTCCCTCAACCTCTCCCACATCTGCTTGCTTGGTGCGATGGTACTGATCCACTGGTACCGAAGGTTAGTGTCTGTCACGGGATAGCAGTCCTCGAGGCTGGGTCCAAAGCCATTCCCCAGCCCGTCACCCACGAGCCTCACATGAAAGTCCGGGTAGATCTCCGCCACCTCCCAGAGTCCTTCTATTGCATGCTCAGTTCTTCTGCGTCCTCCTCCTCGGGCACAGTTCCACAGTACCATGGTACCCACTTTCACCTTCTTTGCCTCTACAGGGACGATCCTTCGCTTGTTGTACTTCTCCCGTTGGCTCACTTGCGCCCAATCACTATTCCGCCACACCTGAGAGACCGTTGCCCGCACATCTGCCGCACGCTCGGCAACGTACTCCACCACTTGCCTCTCTGTAGCTTCGCTCAGATCTTGTTCCCCAAATGCTGGCTCACCCAGGAGGTTAAGGTTGGCCTCTCTCCCGTAAGTGAGGTAGAACGGGCTGAACTTGGTTGATGACTGCACAGCAAACCTGTATGCCGCAGCCACCAGATGCAACACACGATCCCACTCCATACCGTGCGTAGAGGCGGTCTTGGCCAATGCTGCCTTGAGGGTGCGGTTGAACCGCTCCACCAGCCCCGAAGACTGAGGGTGTTCTGGTGTTGACAACTCGATGTACACATCCCACGCCTTCAGCAGTGCCACCACCTCTTGCTGGAATTCCCCCTCTTGGTCGCAGTGCACCACCTTTGGCGCCCCATGGTGGCAGATCACGTCCTCCAACAAGAAATGTGCAATCCCCTCTGCCGTCTTGTTCTGCAGGGCCCACACTTCGACCCACTTGGCGAAATGGTCAATGGCCACCACCACCCACTGGTTTCCGCTCAGCGTCGGTGGAAATTTTACCAGGTCCACGACCAGCCTATGCCATGGCCCGACCACTTGAACACTCTGGAGCGGCGTCTGCATGGTGAAAGTTGCTTGCGTAAACAGACACCCCTGACATGAAAGCACCACGTTTTTGGCCAGGCGGAAGATCCCCAACCAATAGTAGCTGGTGCTCACCAAGTTGGCTGTCCGCTCCACTCCATAATTCCCCATCTTGTGCGCACGCACTACAATTGCCTCCCGCTCCTCAAGGGCCGGAACCTCGCGCGCAGGGTAACGTCCAGTTGGGTACCGCATGAGGTTTCCCTGCTGCATGAAGAACCGTTGTGCGCGTGCCCTCACTCTGCGCCTCTCCTTGTCAGTCCACAGCGGACTCATCACCCCACTGGTGAGAAACTCGATGAGGTTAGTGTCTAGTGTCACATTGCCGGCAGTTTCCTCGTCCTCGTCCTGCCAGGCCGTATCCAGATGGTGATCGAAAAAAAGTTCCTGGGGGTCATCATTCTGACCCCTGTCATCCTGTCCTCCCTCGCCTGTCACGCCAGTCTGCTGCCCAAATTGTTGTGCTGGCTGGCCTTGTCGTGTTGCTTGTTCTTCATGTATTGTCTCCTCTTCTTGTGCTTCCTGTTCCGGTGCTTCTGCTTCCCATAAGGGGATATCCTGTCTCCACCTCCCCCTCACATGCCAACGGCTGCTCCGCAGCCGGGAGGGGCAGTCGTGACAATGCATCCACATCCGCTGCTGATGCTCCCTTGCGGTACCGCACTGTGAACTGGTACTCCTGCAGCAAAATGGCCCACCTGACCAACTTCCTTGTAGGGTTCTTCATGGAGTGCAGCCACTCCAAAGCGTAGTGATCTGTCTCCAGCGTGAACTCCGTGCCGTATAGGTATGGGCGGAAGTACTGTACTGCCCACACCACCGCCAAACATTCTCCCTCCACTGGTGTATATTTTGCCTCTGCTCCCACCAACGTGCGACAGGCGTAACACACCACTCGCTCCCTCTTCTTGACGTCCTTCTGTGCTAGAACTGCTCCCATGCCTTGGTAGCTGAAGTCTATCTACACTATGAACAGCTTCCCGAAGTCTGGCGACACCAGGATTGGTCCGCTCATCAGTGCCTCCTTGAGTCGATCGAATGCGTGCTAGCATTCCTCCGTCCACACTAAGTCCTGCCGTTAACGGGTTAGGGCATGCAGGGGTCTTGCGATCTTTGCAAAGTCCCTTACGAATTGTTTGTAGTAACTTGGAAGGCCCAGGAATGACCTCACCTCGGTTGGTGTGGTTGGCGCTGGCATGCGTGCAATTACTGCCACTTTCTGCGGGTCTGGAGACACGCCATGTGCTCCTACCACGTGCCCCAAATATAGCACCTCACTTCCTCCCAGGCTGCACTTGGACGTCTTGAGCACCAGCCCAGCCGCCTCAATCCGCGAGAATACTGTTCCAAGATCCTGTATGTGGGGGTCCCAATCACGCGAGAAGATGATGATGTCATCCAGGTACGGGACTATACACGTCACCCCATGTAGCACCCTGTTGACGACTCGCTGAAAGGCGGCTGGTGCCTTCTTCAGTCCGAAGGGAAGTCGCACGAATTTGTACAACCCCCGATGAGTCACAAAGGCTGTCTTGGCGATGCTCCTTGGGTCCATACGGATGGCGTGATATGCTGCCTTGGCGTCCAGCGTACTGTAGACCTTGCATCCCCTCAAAGCGTCGATGATGTCGTCGATCCTAAGGAGAGGATACGCATCTGCCATCGTCTTCTCATTTAGCGCACGGTAGTCGATGCACACACGGCATCCTCCATCCTTCTTCAGGACCATCACTACCGGAAAGACCCAGGGACTGGCGCTAGGCCGAATGACACCCTGGTCCAACCATGCCTGTATCTCTCCATCTAATACCTCCTTCTCCTTTGGGGACATCCGGAAGGGATGAGTGGCGATAGGGGGGCAGTCCCCCGTGTCGATGGCAAACTCAACACCACAGTCTCCAAACTTCTCGGGCCTAGAGCTGAAGATGTGTGCGTAGCGGGTGCACAACACTTCAGGTCCTCTTTCTGCTGCGGGGTCAAGTCTGGGCAGACCGGGATCTGTACTGCCTCCTCGTTCATGTGTACTTCCACCACCACCTTCTCCTCCCCTTTTGAACTCGCCTTCTCTGCTGCCTTTGGCTGTCCTTCAACGCCTCCCACCTGCCGGCGTCACTACCAAAACCGAGGATCCCGTCCATTGCCTGCTCGTATGGCTCATGATGCTCTGCAAATTTCTCCTTGTAGTCGGCACTTCTCGACCCTCCGAACACTTCCGTCACATGCTCGAATCCCCCCATCTGCTCCACTGCTTCTACTAGCTTAGCCTGTCAAACTTCCTCATGCTCTTCCTCGTAATCCTCTTCCTCCAAATCCTCCTGTATGGCCCATGTGACCATCTGCGGCATCACCTCAGGAGGAGAGCCTCCTCCTGGACTGCCACTTAGGGGCTGTGGCCCTCTCCTCATCTCCTGCTCGAACATTGCCCATGTCTTTGCAGTCACAAGTTCCCCCATTCCGTTCATGCCTTCCCTCAACCTCGCAATGAGCCAACTCACCATCCACCAATCATCCGCATTCATGTGGCTAAGTGCAAAGCGGAGGTCATGCGCGAGGTACACGGTCAATGATATGTTAGCACGAACTTCTAACTCATGCCTAGCCACATGCTTCAGAAGCCACTCTCCCTCCTGTTCATTCAGTACACTACTTCCCTTATCATCCTGTCCTTCCCCTAATGGATGATGCAAACTGGCATCTGGCCCAGAGAGACAGGCCTCCATGGCCACTTCTTCCACTGCGGCGTGAAAGGCACCGACCTTGTCCATAGGCAGCAGGGGTGCACCGCCGAGAACCTGCCCTCGGAGTTCAAGTGCGTGGCAACGTACTACCTGCTCTGTGAGTGGGTAGGTCAATCGCAGCTTCTTGGTGACTGTGGTACGCACACAGTGTGCCCCTGCTTCCGCTCCCAGGTCGGTAGTATCCTTTGTATCCTGCTCCTCTTCTTCGCCAAGGGTGACGAGGCGCGATTGAATCAACTGCTCCAACTGTTCCTCTAGATCTCTGGCACCACTGTCTCCTCCCTCAGCTCCACACTCCTCCTTCTCGCAATCTCCCTCTTTCATGCCAGTCCCAACTCCCTTGTCAGTCCCCTTTCCATTGTCGCCAGTATCACCTACGACTCCCGCACATCCTGTTGCACCTGAATTGCCACTTGCTTGCAGCCCTTGTCCGTGCCCTTGGCTCCCTCTTGCCCCTGGTTCTTCATCGTCCTCGTTATGTGGGGGTATCCCGTGACAGGGCTCCTCCGAGTCACCCNTTCGCCAAGGGTGACGAGGCGCGATTGAATCAACTGCTCCAACTGTTCCTCTAGATCTCTGGCACCACTGTCTCCTCCCTCAGCTCCACACTCCTCCTTCTCGCAATCTCCCTCTTTCATGCCAGTCCCAACTCCCTTGTCAGTCCCCTTTCCATTGTCGCCAGTATCACCTACGACTCCCGCACATCCTGTTGCACCTGAATTGCCACTTGCTTGCAGCCCTTGTCCGTGCCCTTGGCTCCCTCTTGCCCCTGGTTCTTCATCGTCCTCGTTATGTGGGGGTATCCCGTGACAGGGCTCCTCCGAGTCACCCCTCCAATGACTCCCCTCTCCTTCCTCATCCCCTGACTGTTCCTCACTCTCACTTACCTCCCCACTATCCTCTCGCATCTCCTCTTCCCACATTGCCCGCCGCCTTGCCTCTCGCTCCTCTTCCCCGTCTGAATCCTCATGCCCATGTCCAACCAGTCCCTCCGATTCCTCCTTCAACAATGCCCATGTCTCAGGTGACACCACTCCACCCATCCATTCCATCCCGGTCCACAGCTCATACAGACGCTCGTGGTACTACCCTCCTCCCTCCATGTACAAGAATGCCCTCATCAAACCAAGCACGTCACATACACCCTGCCCCTTGTCCATCTTCTGTACCTCATGTTGCACGAGCTTCCACAGCACCGTCATGCTCCCCCACTCATCCTCGTACTCTGCTGGAACCCCTTCTGTTCCCTCATCGTCCCCTGGCCAGAATGGCTGCACACGCTGGGAGGCTCCAAGCCTCACTCCTGACCCTTGCTGCTGCTGCTGCTGCTTGGACAAAAAGTATATGAGCTCAGTGATGACCGCGATGATGGCCCCCTTGGTGAACGGCCTTGCCCTTGCGTCATCCAACACCTCCTCGTATAGCTGCATGGCAGAGTCCCAGATCTGCCGGCTGCTGGTCAGGTCCCTCCCCTGCAACAATCGTAGTACCCAGCAATGGGTGGTGTACGCAAAGTTAAGGGCCTCCGCCTCGGAGCCTTCTAGCTCGTTTTGGTACCCATATACTCGCTCTCTCCTTGACACCTCCATGCCGACCTCTCGCACCGCTTCCCTCTCCTCAAATGGTTCGAACCTCCATAATCGTCTCACATCCCCTTGGGCACGTGCCCTCCTTCTCACATATTCTTCCCTCATGGCGTTGACCTCCTCATCTTCCTCACTTGCCATGACTACGGCCATCATGGCTATCGCCACCGGTTCCCCTTCATCGCCAATCTCGCCCTCCTCTAGCGGGGGTCCTAACTCTTCTCCTTTTGCCTCTCCTTCCTCCCCACCTGGGATCTCTCCCTCCTCCAGTTCCTCCCGCCTGTCCTCCTTGTCCTCGCCACTCCTCTCCGCTGGTACCTCCACCTGCACTGCCACTACTGTTGCCGTCGTCTGGGACTCACTCACCACCCCCTGGTTCACACCCTCTGTCCTTTCCAACATCTCCACTGCAGATCCCAACCTTGCCCTCCTTGCCTCAGCTTCTGCGCGAGTCCCCCACCTGCCTGGTGTACCAGGGATCCATACGAGTGCATTCGACCCCTCGTCCAAGTATGTTGCTGTCAGTCCTGGCCTCCAACGCCCTCCTCGAATGGCGGGACCAGGGCGAAGCCGGCGTGGTACAAGAGGGGTGACAGGCACAGCTTGTGATGCATCCAAGGTCCTCACCCTTTTGATCACTGTCGTAGGCCCAACCACCACTTCTGATTCCGCTCCCACTAGACTCACAAGGGCCTCAGTCTGCCCTGCCTCGGCGGCTGCTCCTTCCAGTGCCACTGTTGCTCCCCCAAGTATTACTTCCCCCCTTTCTACTGCTACTGTCGCGTCATCTCCTCTGCTTGCCATGGCGTCTCTCTTGCGGCCAATCGTTGCAGCACGGCGTCTCCGAAAACGGATGGCTCGGGTGAGGTTACGCTCAGCACGTTGAAACAATGCTGACTGGTAGTACCCTTGGTGTCCTGCCGAGAACACATACAGCTGCTGCAGCTCTGGCTCTTGCTGCTCCTCAATCGTGGGCTCCAGGTATGTACGTGCCGGGTCTTCAGTCCCCACACGTCCCTGATCCCACTGCTGCATGACGTGTTCCACTTCGTCCACCTTCTCCTGTTGTACCTGTTCAGGCACCCTTACCATTGCCAGCTGCTGCTGCGCTGCTCCCCCATGCTACTGTGCCACCCGCCATCCCTCTCCCCCGTTTGTGCCATACCTGAGTAGTGCCGCTGACTCCACAAGTGCAAGTGGGGCAGCAACGTGGAATGCCGACACTTGCGGCTGCTGCTCCCCTTGTGTGCGCACCTTCTTTGACACGATGCCACACTCCAGTGGCACTACTGCAACCTCCGTGGGTGAGATCCTGAACCGCAGCTCCTTGCGGTCCTGATCAATGACTGCCTTAGCCAGGTATAGCCAGTCGTTACCCAGTAGCAGATCGTAACTCATTGCAGCTGTCACTGCTGCATCCACATCGATGGTAAGAGCACCCACTCGGATAGGTACCCCCTTGATGACGCCCCATGGCTTGAACTCCCCTCCGTTCGACATCTGGAACCTCACATTGCTCGCCTCTACCACATCCAGCAGTCCCAAGATCCTCACCACCATCTGAGATAGCGTGGTGGTGCTAGCCCCCGAGTCTACGATGGCCTTGAACTCATGCAGCCCAATCCCCACAGTTGCTAGACACACTGAGAAGATGGGCGCTCTGCTACCGACTGTCATGGATTCTGCAGTGGCTACCCTATTCTCCTTCTCATTGTGCTCTGCTGCGATGACTTCATCTACTGCTGCGATTGCTGCTGCCACCTCTGCTGCCTCCACGTCATCCTCATCAGTTGCATTGTCTGCTACTCTCCCTTTCCCTTTCCTCCTCCGCTCTGCTTCCTCTCCTAGCTGCTCCTCGGGCTGCCCCACTGCTGTCGCTACGATCGCTGCTGCCGCAGTTGCTTCTTCCTGCTCCTCTTCTGCTCCTCCTGTTGCTCCTCCCACCAACAGCCCAACCAACTCCTGCTTTGCTGCAAGACAATCATGGATGTAGTTCCACATACTCACTTTGACCGGAGTGCTCTTCATCTGCTCCACCAATGGCACTCGCAGCATTGATGCTGATCCTCCCTTGTACGCCCCTCGGTCGTTGCGTGCCTGTCGCTAACGTAAGGGGTGGCTCGCCCCCGGTTGTACCCTTCCAGCTTGTATGGCTCCCGCCTGCTCCAGTGTAAAGGGCACGTCCCCCGTGCCGGGCTTGGAAGGTAACTGGTCACGTGGCATTGACGGGTATGAAGCAGCAGACACCCCCACGCCCCCCTTATCATCCTGGCCGCGGGCCTTTGAGGTCGAAGCCCCTGTCCCTCCTGTACATAGAGCCGGCTTCAGCTGCTGTGCGGCCCGTGCTGCTGCTGCCGTTGCTGCGGTGGTGGCAGTAGCACCTCCTAGCTGGCCGATAATGCGGCCTGCCGGGGATGGCTCCTTTGCGCCTGCGTAGTGCGATGCACTCCCTTGCACAGGCCCAGTGCCCGTAGCAAGTCGTGCAAGGATGCATGCGGCTGGCGACATGTCCTGCGCCCCTGCATAGTTCACCGTCGGTGCCACTGGCTGTTGCTGCTGCAGGCATGGGCAATACCGCGCAATGTGCCCCTCCTTGTGACACCGATGGCATACAATCGGTCCCTGTTGTCTGTATGGTGGCGGTCCTCCCATTATTGTTGGCCGCCCTGGTGGTCCTTGTTGCATAGGCCCTTGCTGCTGCGCTTGTGCGAGCTGTAGCCTCATCTGCTCTACCTCTGCTGCTAAATTTTGTACGTCCGCCCAGGTCGGCTGCGTCTGTTGCTGTACTGGCTACTGCATCGGCTGCTGCATCGGCTGCTGCATCGGCTGCTGTATCACTGCTACCCCTGGCTGGTGTGGTGCGTATGGTGCAGCTTGGGCACGGAGCTATGATGTCCCGGCCTTTGCCTGGTTGCGTGTTCCTCCACCGTGGTACTCGTACCACTCCACGGAGCTCACGTAGGAATCAAGCGTGCGTGGCTGTGTGGGCATGATGGCAGCCCGGGTGGCTTGGTCGAGTGCCGCCAGGAAGTGGTCCACCATCTTGGTCTCTGGGTACGTGGGTAGCGTGGCTACCAGGTAACGGATCTGTTCAGCCAGCTCCCTTGCGGTCTGCTCCGGCCTGCGTTGCAACTGCTCCAACCGCCGTAGGTTCCGCGCAGTCACCTCCTCCACAGTAGGCCTGAAACGCACCAAAAACATAGTCTAGAGATCTTGAGCATAAGCAAACTGTCCCTGGGATGCCCACTCTCTCGCGGCTCCCCTCAAGTAGTTCTTGATGTACCCAGCTTCAAATCCTCTCCTACCCCTTGAAAGCTCAGCGCCAAGAGGTTCTGCACCCTCTCAGCCCATATCACTGCAGTCCTTGGATCCCCATCGTAGCTTTCCGGTTGGCCAAGCGACGCCACAAATGGCATCGCCATGGCCACCCTCTGTGCTGTTCCTTTCTGTCCCTGCTCTGGCCCCTTGCCTTTCTCCCTCGCTGGACTATAGACTGCCTCACCACTCTCCTTCCTCCCTTCCTCCTCTATAGACAACTGTAGTAGTCCCTCAATCAACTCAGTCGCAGTGGTGGAAGAGACAGATTCCCCCTCTCCCTCAGTGGTGACAGTCGATGTGCTCCTAACCAACCCGCTTCCCAACTCTCCCTCCAATCCTTCTGACTCCCTCTCTCCACGCTGGACCCCCAACACAAGTGACGGACGTCGATAAGGGGAGGGACGGGTCCCCCTCCTTACGCTCCTTCGCTCCACTGGAACCTTTGCCACGATGATGCAAATCACGGACCACGCTCCCACTATGCTCAACACCAAATGTCACCACGCATCATATCCCAATGATATGACTTGGGTGACAGAACAGGTTGGGATGCACACTTCTCCTAGGGCACGCCTACCGGTGCCTCTAGGGTGACTCGACACTACGACTGCGGGATAGACTAGACAACACCACTCCCCACTGCCGACGGTGGATCTCACAACTCACACCACAACTCCTCTCCTCACTTTGCCGGGACAAGGAGACTGCACTGACGTCACGTTTCACTCACGGTGCACAACAAGGTACTCAACTTCCCACACAACACACCCCTCTTCTCCGCCTCCACTCCTCCGGCCTCCCACTCCTCCTTGATATTGTGATGGTTTAAGGATTTGGGCCTTCTTCCACCTGTCCTCCCTCTCTCCTTCTTTTGATGGCCCGCTCGTCCTCTTTTGGGGCTCTTTTGAGGCCTCTTCTCCCCTCTTGTCTCCCTTTCTCTCTCTTTTTTCGTTTTTGTTTTTTTTCTTGAGAATAGACAATAGATCTGATGACGCAAGTCAGGTGCAAGCTCCCCCCTTGTAGTCCCAACCCCCGCGCAAAACAAGAACGTTCCCTCCAATTCCCAAAACCCCCGAGCAAGTGAAGAGGCACAAATACACGCTATCCCTCCCACACAAACTATCACCCCCTTTCACATCCCAGACCGTCCTTCCGCACCAAATCCTACCCACCAATGGCACGCGTGACACAGTGAAGCACACGCCCACTCACCTAGTTGCGACGTCTCCACTTATCTCCTGCATTCACAACCTTAAAAAAGAAAGGAAAAAAACAAGGAAAGGTAAGAAAAAGGCGGGCTGTGCAATACCTGTTTCAGGTACCCGGTGTACATCAAAGGGGGCTTTCGAGGGATTTCGAGCTGGCCAAGGCTCAGCTCCTCGGGTTGGAATGTTCGAGGGTTGCGTCTTACGAAACTCATGTCACATGTCCATGCCCAACAACCTGCAGGACTCCCAAGCATACGATGGAGGTCTTGACGCGCAAGGGTGAAACCAAGCCTAGAACCGCGGTTCTTGAAAGAGACCCGGATTCGTGGGCCGGGTCCGGTGGCCGGACCCGGAACCGCGAGTCGAGTCCGGCCCGTGGACTCGGAACCGCGAGTCCACAGGAGGACTCGCGAGTCCCTGGAACCGCGAGTCCACTATGTGCAGGACCGCGGATGCCCTTGACCTTGAGTTTGCATTCCACATTTTTTTATGGGCAACATCAACACTTTGATATTTTTTCTTCCACTTGCTTTTTTGGCACTTGGGTCAATCACTTTTGTCCATGACTCCACCACAATGCGTGAGAAACCAGTGTGCATGCAGACAGCAGCAAGTGAGTAACTAGTGGACAACTTGTGAGCATCAACAGAGCATCAACATTGCAACTTCCTACTCTCTTTTTTGTCATAGAGTATCCACATGTTGTTCTTTGTCAGCAACTTCCAGTGCGCAACCACCACTTGTTAGCAACTACTGAGCAACAACTTAGCAACTACGGAGCAACTAGTGAGTAACAAGTTAGCAACTGTTCACATAAAGCTTACACAGCAGGAATCCAGAGGGGAAAGAGAGAGCAAACAGAGAGAAAGAGACATAAAGAAAAGTTGGACTGCTCATGACAGAGTACAATTAAACATGGTATTGGAAAAGAAACAGAAAACTAACTACGAGGCCATCTCCACTACATCCTCCTCATCCTCCTCGTCCTCTTCCTCCTCCCCGCCCTCGTCCTCTCTTTCCTCTTCACCATCCTCATCCTCGGAGGACGAGCTCTCATCGCTCTCATCAGCGGACTCTGCACCCGGTGCCTCGTCATCGTCGCCCCCCTCGTCATCCGAGTCCGGCAGCATTGCGTTGACAAGGCCTTGAATGGCTGCTGCAGCAGCCTTCCGTGCCTCACGACGCCTTGTCACGCGCAATTCCACCGCAGCTCCGCAACAGAGATTCCCCGCGGAAGAAGGAGTTGGTGCCGCCTCAGATCCGCGCAGGGATGCTGGCTCCCGCGGACGCGGTTGAGCGAAAGGATGGCGCGGAATCAAGAAGGGCAGGGATTGGAATGACCACAGGAAGGCCGCCGCGGACGAACACAACTTGTCTGCGGCGGACTCTCTAACCAGGCACCTAGGGGAAGGCGGGACGAGAAGGCGGGAAGACCAGCGGTGCAAAGAGAACAGGGGCAAGCCACGGAAGGATCCGCGGTCACTGACAGGGCGTACAGACTGGACAGCGGAGGAACCGAGCAATCGCGGGAGGAGCGTCCAATCAGCATCAGGAACCCAGCATCAATCACGGAGAAGTTTAGGGGGACGCACCGCGAAGAACGAAGGTTCAAGGAAGAACACGAAGAACTGCGTGCGCGAGCCGCGGATGAAGAAAGTAGCTAACAGAGGACAAGCAGTGTGTGTGTGAGACCCGAGGTGCGTAGTCGCACTGCGTGGAGTCCAGGGAGAAGGAAGAAGAATGGTACGAGAGGGATGAGACCGCCGGCGTGTAGACACGCCGCGCGGAGTCCCGAGTAGAAAAGGGCTTCACTAGCAGTAGCACAAGGAGTCATACTTGCTTGCCTTCTGAGTGACTCATGTACTCCGCATTCAAGTTTTACCTAAGACATTTACCTACTTCTACTCCCGTTCATCGCCCTCTTGCATTCCGTTGCTCCTGAGCTTGATCTGCGGATTGTGGTCCGAGTGCGTCAAGGACCAAAAGTCCGAGTGCGGTGAGCTGCCGGCGGTGCCCCTTGCTTACACACGTCTGCGGAACAGGGTTCCGCGGAAAGGAGTCGGACGCCACAGGGTGGTGGACTCCCGTGTGGGAAGAAGTGGGCCGCGGAGCATTACGCATCGGTGAGGTGCCNGCGGAACAGCCCTCGGTGGGAAACTGGTGGGTAGGCGTTGAGGTGTCTAAGAACAAGTTATAACGGTGAAGTGCCTGCTCCGCGGAGCTAGCGCGGAGCGCAACCGTCCGCGGAAGAAATTGAAAAACGCGGTGAAATTGGGGGCGTCAGTGTCATGGTGCGGTGAGCGTGGACAGCTCTTTGCTCTTCGACAAGCAGAACTACACGTGACCTTCAGATCAGTCGTTGATGTCGGCGGCCAGCTTTGTGCATCAGGATACCGGGCGACGGCAGCAGCAGCCATCAGCGCGGTGCTTCTTGCCACGCCGGGCCGCAACCTACGCGGGGAGCAGGGACGCCTCGCCGGCGCTGTCCCGCACACCAGTCAGCTCCTCACCAGGCCTCGACCTGCTCATCCAGCACCGGCGAGTCACCGACTGGTTGGAGCAGTTGCACTGGCGCCGAATCATGGATGCGCTGGGCGATCACGCGGAGGTGGAAACCATCCGCGGGACCAACAGCCATGGATCAGCCCCGCGTCAACAGGGACTGGAGGGGCGCCAGAATGTGTCACCTGGGGCGCAGTGGTTCTCCGACAGACCACCTTCACTGGAGGAATCCTCTGGTGGTGGAGAGCTCGAAGCTTATCGCGGACTGGTGTACCGGCGCCGTGGCAGGCAGCAGCAGATCACTGGCGGAATGGAATCGCAGCCCGCGCTCCTGACCCATCCGCAACCCTTGCCGTTGAGCCCCGAGGATTCAGGGATCCTCGAGGCACCAACATCGGACGAGCAGCAGATCTCCGCGCAACTGCAGCAGGTGGGACCATCAGCCCCTGCCTTTGGGATGCCACAAGATGTGGAGCATCCACCGCAGCTGCCCGGGGAAACCCAGGGCATCCCTGCCGCGGAACTACCTGGACCTGGGCCACAGCAGCAGATGGTCACATCGACGCAACCCACAGGAACCATACAGATGGGAATGCCTATGTCCGCGCAAGCGTCGGGAGCTGCGCAGCCACCAATAAACCAGCTTCCCGTGAGCCAGATGCCTCTGGCCATAGGAATGACCGCGGCAGGGGTGGCCGCACAACTACAGACGGCTGGAGTGCCGCAGCTGACGAGGTGCTCACTGCAGCAACACATGGGAGGCCAACAAGTAGGGGCAGCACCACCGCTACCCGCGCTGCAAGTGACGATGCCACAGTCGAGCCTGGGCACCCTGCCTACCGCGGCGCACCCTACACCAAATGCACCACCACAGCAGCAGGTGATGGTCAATACCATGCCAACCGGAACTATGCCACACGTGCCTGTGGCGGGATTACAACAGCTGGCCCATCCACCACAGCAGCTGATGATGCAAGCAGGGATGGCGACGAGGCCTTCCGCAAGCACGCAGCACACACAACAGATGACCCCGCCTGGAGGAAATACAACCCATAAGGGAAACATGGGCCAGCCTCCACTGCAGCAGATGTTTGGAGGCGGAGCCCAGCCGATTTCCATGACTCAGCCTCCCGCGGTCACACCACCCCTGTGGGCAGCCCAGACTCAGCAGCAGGCGGGCCCAACACCAATGGGAACGATGCCGCCGATGACGATGACCAATTTGCCACCGCAATCACCCATGACCACCTATCAGCAGATTCCCCATCAGCAGCTTGCGGGACCCACGCCAATCGGAGCAACCCCTCAGATCTTGATGCCCTTGTCATAGCCCACTGCACAGAACCATCTGTATTTGACCCCGCACCAGCCTCAGGGGACTCCGCACGTGACTACCAACACAGGACCAGCGGTTCCTCTCCATTCCGCGGCTGCAGTCCCAACCACTCAAACATACTAGGTGCCCCAGGCAGCGACGCTACCGATACAGGGAACCCAGACTCTGCCGCCTNTCTCCACTTCCTACACCGCCTCAGCACCCACTCCCTCTTCCTGGTACATGCCTCTCCCACCCACACAAGCAAACCTTCATACGCCCGCGGGGCAACCTCAGATGTCGATCCCTCTAACTGGATACTCCGCGGCCCCTACTGCAACCATACCCACCCCACATGCTGTGACTGCATTGACGACTAACCGCAGCACTATCCCGCAGCTCCAGTACATCCGCTCTGAGCCAGCCAATATTCCCCGGCTGGACTCCTTCAAAGGCACTCCGGAGGAAGACCCCTGGGTCTGGCTCAAGCAGATCACCCTTTATACCAGCATCGGCCGAATTCCGCCTGATCTTTGCCTCGCCACCGCAGAACTGCACCTTCAAGGCGCCGCAGCGGATTGGTACAATGCACGTGCACCCTTCCCGTCTTTCGAAGAGTTTGGCAATGCACTCATTGAACGCTTCAAACATCTGACCAAGGAGGAAGCACTACGGAAGATTGAAAAGGAGGTCATGCGCAAGGAGGATGATATCCGCAGGTTCTTGGATCAGTTCTTGACCTGGGTATCTCCCTCGCCTGCACCACTCCGCCCGACGGCACCCAGAACACCCGGCGGATGGTAGCAGAGGCCCCTCCTGCGCTAACCACAGAGGAGATGGATTGGGGCTNGCATGGATTACGGAGATGGTGAAGTGTTGGGATTACCCTTGCAGGTGGGTACTCTGCACGAACCGATGGATGTCCAAGTGACACAGGCTCGGACCTACGACGTCCTCCTGGGCATGGACTATCTTCTTCCGCGCCAGGGCAATCTCCTATTCTCCCTTGGTGTCATGCAACTCACCTCCGCCTCGGGCACGAAAGAGTACGCCCTCATCACGGTGGGGGACCGCGCAACGGTGCCAGTCTCCAACACTTCACCTTTCTCCCTCTCAGATGCGGCGCAGGAAGATGCGCGTGCCCGTTCCCCAGCAGAGCCTATCCTCGATGCAGAACAAATGCCTGTCGCGGGTGGCGTGAACATTCCGCGGACAACGTAGAACCGGGGGTGCGGGCGAACCTTCTGGGACTCTGGCACCAGAGTGAACAAGCGTTTGGACAGGGCCTTCCCCTGGACGAGGAAGATGACTTCTACCCTATCCGCGAGCAGCTGCCGCCCCCACCCCCACGATGGGATCACATCCTGCACCCCCGCCTCTCCGCCGCCCAGAAGCAGTACTTCAGGGACCTACTTGATTCATTTGCTGACATCTTCGCTGGTTCCGTGACAGACCTGGGTGCTGTCAAGGCATCCCATGTCATCAACACGGGCACGGCGACCGCCATCAAGCAGAAAGTCCGCCAGATTCTCCCGGATCAGGAACAGATTATCAATGAGGGTCTAGCGGAATTGAAGGCGCAGGGTGTGATTGTTCCCGTCGTCAGCCCCTGGCGGGCTAATTTGGTGATCGTCGGGAAGCCGGATGGTTCCAAACGCTTATGCGTCGACTTCCGCGACTTGAACCGCGTCACAGAAGAAGATGCCTACCCCATGCCGCTGATTGTTGATATTCAAGAACGTCAGCAGGGGCGCGGATGGTTTGCCAAACTGGACGTCAAAGCGGCCTTCCATGCCATCCCAATGCACCCGGACTCCATGGCCAAAACGGCCTTTGTCACCCCCGAAGGCCTCTACGCCTTTACCCGCATGCCTTTCGGCCTCCGCAATGCCAGCGCCACGTTTCAGTGTGTCATGGATTCTACCCTTCGCGGCATCCCCAATGTTAGCTGCTATATCGACGATATCATGGTCGCGGCCCATAGCTTCGCGGACCTCTTCTCCTCCCTCACTGCTGTCTTCTCCACCCTCCGCGCTGCGAACCTCAAGCTCAAGGCGGCCAAGTGCTCCATCGGAGCCGCAGAGATGGAATTTTTGGGCTTTGTCATGAGCGCCGACGGCATAAAAACCGACCCCGCTAAGATTGCAGCTGTTCAGGAATGGCGTCAGCCCACGACCGCGGGACAGGTCAAGATCTTCCTCGGCTTCGTCTCCTTCTACCGTAAGTT
>SZWC01020148.1:30810-44218 GCA_023375785.1 Penium margaritaceum
GCCTACGCTAGGTGGAGCACCCAGTATCCGCAAGAGGAGCAGTCGCGGATGGCCGATACTCAGGTGCCCGAGGGACAGTGGATGGCGGCTATGGAGAAGTGCTGGAGGCTGACGTTGCAAAACATTCCACGCACCAGAATTGCAGCAGCAGTTGCAGGAGGGCTATGGACTGCGGTGCAGGGACAGAAGCTTCAGCTCAGGGAGGAGGAAGTGCGACACTGGGTTAAGGAGGCGGCTGAGATATGCCGAGAGGAAAAAAGCAGGCGAGATGCGGAAGTGGACGAGGCACGAGAATATGCCCAACCCACCCCTCAACTGCAGCGGATGCAAGAACGCTTACGGAAGGTATGGGAGGAAGACCCAGCCGAAACCGAGCGGGTTGCCGCGGAGCCCGCGGTGGCAGAAACTCGAGCGGCCCAGGGACGGGAGGCGGCGGCCGAGGCAGACAAAGGAGCTGCGGAGCAGCTCATAAAGGAAATCGCGGTGGAGGCAGAAGCGGCGGCAGCAGCAGCGGAAGCAGAGGCAGCCGCAGCGGCAGCAGTAGGGGCAGCGGTGGCGGCAACGGGGAGGGCAGCAGCAGTGGTGACGGAGGCAACTGCCAGCACAGCACAGGCAGCGGTAGCCACACAAGTAGCTGTAGAAGCAGCCGGAGCAGGAATGGGTGGCACCGCGGCAGAGACCTCAGAAAGAATGGCCTTAGCTAGAGCAGCAGAGGGGAGGCAGACGACAGACAAGCACAAAGATGATGCCAAGCGCCACTGCCTGGAGCCATCTGCTGGCTCCCTCCGGCGGAAGGCCCAACTCAGGGCCCAAGTGGCAACGGTGATGAAGAAAGCCGTGGCGACGGTCAGCCAAACGAGAGCGGCAGCACCGGCGGCGGATACCGGCCGAGGCAAGGAGCCGGAGCTGACTCTCCCAGAGACTACTCCCACCCCAAAAGGGAAAAGGAAGGCGGGTGCGGCAGCGGTCGCGGAGCCAAGGCGGCAGAAGCAGGCTCGCACACAAGAAGGCTCCAGTGCGAGTGTTACCCCTGAGCAGCTGGCACAGGCCCAGCGGGACGCAGCACAAGCGGCGGAACTCCTGATGGCAGTCTTCCGAAAAATTCAGCTACCCGTGGAAATGGTACCTGCTCCGCTACGCCCAGCCATGGGAGGAACAACTGCGACTGACATCCGCAGAGAAGCCGATCGAAAGGGGCGTGCGGAGAAAGAGGCAACGGTGGTGGTGGTCTCAGAGATCAGTGAGTCCCCAGGGGAGTCAGAAGAGGGGCAGCCCATCACACGAAGCCGGGGGCTGCTCTGAGCCCCAGGCGTGGCCCCGCAGCAGAAGGAGGAAGTGATCGAGCTGCACCGCGCTGGTGGACGCGGCAAACGCCCAAGTGGACTCACTGAGACAAGGTTGCGGGACCAGTGGGATGAAGGAGAGCTCCGGGCAGTCGGGATTCTCCGGCTGTTTCCTGCACCCGATTCGTGGGACAGGGAGCCACCGGTGTATGATGAAGACAACCGCAAGAAGCTCGAGGCAATGAGAGCGGAGCAGGATGAACGGCGAGCACGCGGACTGCCGGCAAGGGCGCCAGAGACAAAGCGCAAACCGGGGGAAGTGGTGGTAGAGAAGGCAGGGAGAAAGGGGCCCGTGGAAACGCAGGACTGGCGCATCTGGCAGACTGCTCATATCCTGCTCCGCGCCAGCAGCAAGGAGCAGCAGAAGGCGGAGGCGCAGAAGGTCTACGCGGATCTGGAAACACGGCTGGGCGTAGAATTCGATCGAAGGAAAAAGGACGACCTGGCTCGTCTGTGTGAACATTACGCGTGGGAGGATGGCCGCCTCTGGAAAACTATTCCGCGCGTCCTATGGGTGCCACCGCCCACGCTACAGAAGGCAGTGGTGGAGGCCTACCATCGCCATCATCACACCGGCATGCAGGCGTTGAAAGACCGCCTGACACCCATCATCCATGTGCCGAATCTGGCGGCCCTTATTAAGGAGGTGGTGCAACACTGCGCTCCCTGCGCGCGAGCGCGGAAAACCACACCGCGGGACCAGCCGATGTTCCGACCCTCCCCCATTAGTGAGCCACTCGAGAAGATCATCATCGACTTCCACGGCCCCCGGGCGCACCGCGACCAAGGGAACCGATACTGGATTGTGGCGGTGTGCCACTTCACCAAGTACATCTGGGTCCGCGCTGTGTCCAACAAGAGCTCCGCGACTGCGGCAAAGTTCATCCGCGAAGAGATCTTTTACCGCTTTGGTGGATGCAGCGTGGTACACAGCGACAATGGCACCGAATTCATGGGGGCCTTCAGAGAGGAGCTGGAAGAGTGGGGGGTCCGCCATGTACACTCCGGGCAGTACAGGCCAGAATCCCAGGGGCAAGTGGAGCGGGTGCACGAGATATTGGAACGTGCAGTGGCCACCGCGGAAGGTGGCAGTTGGACAGAAACACTGAAGAAGACGGCACACTTCATCAACACAACACCCAGCCGCGCAACCTCCTTCTCACCCCACATGCTGCTCCTTGGGCAGCCCCCACGAGCTGCGCTGGGCATGCCGCAGAAGCCGCTGAGGCTACCACTTGAAGACGAGGAACAGGGACAGCGCACGGAGGAGGAACGGGACAAGGAGGTCGCAGAATGGTTCCGCGAGCGCTGTGAAAGAACGCGGGCCATGAGAGCAGAGGCGCGGTTGAGGGGCTCAGTCGCTGCGTGGCGCGGATGCGATGCAGCCAATCGACGGCTGAACCACGGGCCTATCAAAGAAGGCCACTTGGTGTATCTCCGCCCCTTCCCTAATGCGGGGCGGGAAGCAGGAGAGCCGCGAGAGGTGTATCGCGTGGCAAGCGTCGAGGCGGGGCAAGTGTGGTTGGAGGGGCCGGAGGGGTTCAGCGATCGCAGTTACCCAGCNCCACCGCGGAAGGTGGCAGTTGGACAGAAACACTGAAGAAGACGGCACACTTCATCAACACAACACCCAGCCGCGCAACCTCCTTCTCACCCCACATGCTGCTCCTTGGGCAGCCCCCACGAGCTGCGCTGGGCATGCCGCAGAAGCCGCTGAGGCTACCACTTGAAGACGAGGAACAGGGACAGCGCACGGAGGAGGAACGGGACAAGGAGGTCGCAGAATGGTTCCGCGAGCGCTGTGAAAGAACGCGGGCCATGAGAGCAGAGGCGCGGTTGAGGGGCTCAGTCGCTGCGTGGCGCGGATGCGATGCAGCCAATCGACGGCTGAACCACGGGCCTATCAAAGAAGGCCACTTGGTGTATCTCCGCCCCTTCCCTAATGCGGGGCGGGAAGCAGGAGAGCCGCGAGAGGTGTATCGCGTGGCAAGCGTCGAGGCGGGGCAAGTGTGGTTGGAGGGGCCGGAGGGGTTCAGCGATCGCAGTTACCCAGCCACGGAGTTCGTGCTGTTGCCATCAGCATGGCAAACGCATATCCCCGGGACAGGAGGCCGCCTGCCGCCTCTAGGACAGCGGAATGGCTCACGGGGCTGGCGAGCAGAGGAGGTGCTGGACATTTGCGAGGAACAGGTGTTGCGGCATGAGCAGGAGTGGAGCCAGGAGCCGGAGGAGGTTGAGGAGGAGGAGTCCGATGTCCGCGAAATCTCCGCGGAGGAGGCACAGAACGAGTCACGGCAAGAGCAGCCGCGGCAGGAACGGCAGCCGGAGCAGGGGAAACAGCAGAAGCGGAAGAAAGAAGGAGAACCCGCAGACGCGCTCGAGCGACAGCTTGAGCAAGCCTCGGCAGAAGTGACCCAGCGGTCAAATCAGGAGGCAACGCGGACTGTAGCGCCGATGAGCCCCAAGACTCTGGCAAGCTACACCGGCCCATGTGTGTGGTGCGGAGAAAGTCTCCCGGCCGAACTACGCCCGAAGGTGGTGTGCCGAGTGTGTGGAAAACCAGCACATCAGTACGCCGGTGGGGCCTCCAAGACCTGCATCGGGCTGAACCTCACCTGCTTGCGATGCCTGGAGGAAGCCGCTGAGGAGGAGGAGGCGAAGAAGCGGAGGGGAGGCGAGGGAGCTGGACCCGGAGGTGGGGACGCACCACCCCGCGGCCGATGGGACCCAGACGACGAGGAGGACAAAGAGGAGGAAGAAGAAGAAGAGGAAGAGTCGAATGAGCGCCGGCAGGGTCCGCGCACAGTTTCTGGAGCCACCATGAGGCTATGGCAAGCGGAGGGACGCGTCGCGGCAGAAGAGCGGAGGCAGAAGGAGCTGGAGGAGAGGCGGTGTGCCCAATGCGGCCAGTGGTGGGGAGTGGAGGTGAAGGATTGTGGCGGATGTCTCCGCCACATTTGCACTGGCTGCATGGCACCACCTCGGGACGGGCGCGGGGGGCGAACTGGAGCTGCAATATGCAGGAGGTGCAGGGAAGAGACCGAAAGGCAACGGGGTGTCCGTAAGGCACCTCGAGCAAATGAAGAGGGGGAGGAGGAAGAGTCAGAAGCGGAGGAGGAGGTACGGGGGGAAGAGGGGCATCAACCCGTGGCATGTCCCACATGCCTGAAGGCGGTGCAGGATGGGGGAAAATGCGCGATCTGCACGAGGCCTGCTCATCAAGAGTGCCTGGTGACAGGCCACTCCGCTTGGAAGGGCCAATGCCATCAGTGTGTGGGCAACGAGCTCCTTGAGACGGGCTGCTACCTCAGCTTTACCGCGGAGACCAAGGAACCCGCGTGCTTTGCCTGCCAGGAAGGGATGGCGGAGTTCGGAAAGGGATGTGGCATGTGTTTGAAGATGTGCCACCAGCGGTGTGGCAGAAGGGGTAAGGAAGGAGTATGGACCTGTCACCACTGCCTCGCTCAGCCCAGAAAAGAGAATTGGGGAGCAGACAATTCCGGGGTGCGTTGCTGCGGAGACACTTGTGGGGGGATCGTCACCGGAATGGCATGCCACTGCGAGCACTGCGGAGGATGGGCCCACGCGGAGTGTGCCGCTGAGGTGGGAAGGAACGAAGAAGGGCAGGTGGTGTACCGCTGCACCAGTTGCAGGACGTATGAGCGGATCCCGCACTGCTCTTCCTGCAAGAGAAGACTGGGTGCAGAAGATATCACCACGGGAGCCCGATGCGAGGGATGCCACCTGTACGTGCATCAGGAATGTTCCGCGCGATACCAGCGGAAGGGCGGGGAGGTGGAGGCATATTGCCGCCCTTGTCAACACCGGCAGCGGCCGGGTCCACAAGAAAAGTTCACACGACTGCTGCGTCGATGAAACTCTGGGACAGAGTCTTGAAAAAGGGGGGGTTGGGGGCATCAGTGTCACGCGCAATTCCACCGCAGCTCCGCAGCAGAGATTCCCCGCGGAAGAAGGAGTTGGTGCCGCCTCAGATCCGCGCAGGGATGCTGGCTCCCGCGGACGCGGTTGAGNAACAGAGGACAAGCAGTGTGTGTGTGAGACCCGAGGTGCGTAGTCGCACCGCGTGGAGTCCAGGGAGAAGGAAGAAGAATGGTACGAGAGGGATGAGACCGCCGGCGTGTAGACACGCCGCGCGGAGTCCCGAGTAGAAAAGGGCTTCACTAGCAGTAGCACAAGGAGTCAGACTTGCTTGCCTTCTGAGTGACTCATGTACTCCGCATTCAAGTTTTACCTAAGACATTTGCCTACTTCTACTCCCGTTCATCGCCCTCTTGCATTCCGTTGCTCCTGAGCTTGATCTGCGGATTGTGGTCCAAGTGCGTCAAGGACCAAAAGTCCAAGTGCGGTGAGCTGCCGGCGGTGCCCCTTGCTTACACACGTCTGCGGAACAGGGTTCCGCGGAAAGGAGTCGGACGCCACAGGGTGGTGGACTCCCGTGTGGGAAGAAGTGGGCCGCGGAGCATTACGCATCGGTGAGGTGCCTACGCGGAGGTCCAGGCTTGCATTCCGCGGAACAGCCCTCGGTGGGAAACTGGTGGGTAGGCGTTGAGGTGTCTAAGAACAAGTTATAACGGTGAAGTGCCTGCTCCGCGGAGCTAGCGCGGAGCGCAACCGTCCGCGGAAGAAATTGAAAAACGCGGTGAAATTGGGGGCGTCACGCCTCCTCTTCTCATTCTTCTCTTCCTCCTGTAGCTCTGGTGCAACTTCTCCAGCCGGTGTCACCGGGAAGTCCTTGAGGACAGGATCGTTAATCCAGGACTTGAGGCACATGAGATCCTGCACTCAATGAGCATGCGGAGTGAAAATTGATGAGGTAAACAGAGAGCAAACAAAAAGCAAACAGAGGACAAACACATAGAGAAAACAGAGAGAAACCATAGAGAAAACATAGAGCAAACAGAGAACAAAACGAGAGCATTGAATATCAACCACCACCATCACCACCACCACCACCACCAAAATCTTCCATACCTGGACCGTCACGTTGGACAAGGAGTGCCTGAAATCTGTGATCAAGATTCCTGCAAGCGAGAAGAGACGCTCAGAGGACGTGCTTGTTGCAGGTAGAGCAAACAGGCCTTGAACAGCGAGCGCAAGTGTTGGATACTTGCGCTGGTTGTCTCTGTAGTAGTGGAGCACGTTGCACTTGCGTCCAGCGCGGGCATGGGCCTTGTACTCCTGGATCTCATGCTCCAGCGAGTCCGGTGGTGCGTCTTCAGGTTCTGCTTCGGGCTCCTCGTACAGCTCATCAAGGGGGTCCTCCAGCGCCACTTGCACCATGCTCTTCTTTGTCCGCTTCTCCTTGCCCTTCCGACCCTTCTTGGCGGCAGCAGCAGGCCCAGTGAGCTGGGTTTGCTGGCTGCTTCCCGCCTCTCCTGATGCCGATGCACCTGTTGATGCAGAAGCTGCTGCTGCTGCACTGGATGATTCGAAGGTGTGAGCATCTGCAACAACCAATTACAAGGACAACATTAGAAAACATGTGAAACACAGATACTCTGTAACCACTTAAAACGTTTAAAGACCACCACCCCCGCCATAACAGCGAGCCCCACCACCAACCAGCCCACCTAAACCACCAACTGCACCCCAGTCTATATACCTGCATTGTCGTCGTCAGCCTCCAACAGTGCGGACTCAGCAGCTCTGGCTGATTTGGCTGCTTCCCTTGCTGCCCGTGCTGTCTCCTCTGCTCTGCGGCGCTGCACCTTGTACCACGGTTTCAGCTCCTCCAGCACCTTCACTTCAAGCTCCACGGTGTTCTTGATCCCCATAAGCTTGTGCACTTTGTCGAAGAAGCGCATGCGAAACCGTGGGTCGGCGATAGTGGCAACAACGTGCCTCATGGTGCATGTTTTGACGTACTTCTCAAGCTACAAGCGTACAACAGAAAAAGAAAAGTCAGCAACCAATAAATTGCTGGGAAACTTGGACAGCCACGGATACAACCACAACCACAACCACAACCACAAGCACCACCACCACGTACCTTGTCCTCTGCTGCAGTAAGGCCCGGCTTCAGATCAAGCAACATCTGCTCCTGAGGATCAAGGGCCTTCTTCTGCTGCACCTTCTTTTCTGCTTGTCCCGCCCTGACCTGCCACTTGTTCAGCTTCTTGAAGATGAGGCTAAAAAAGGGCAGCACCAGGGGGATGGTGGGGTATGAGCTGCCGCTGATATCTTCAGTGAACCCCTTGAAGGGTTTCAGCACAGCAGTAACCAGCGCCAGAAGCTCCCACCCGACGCCACTTGGTGCAAGATCCGGTGCCTTGTTCTTGAGCCAGAACTCCAGCGGGTCCTTGAGCTGTAACAGTGAGCAGACAGAGAGCAAAGAAAGAGCAAACAGAGAACAAACAGAGGGCAAACAGAGAGCAAATAGAGAGCAAACAGACCAGAAAGGGATATGCAACCAGAGAGCAAACAGAGAGCAAATAGAGGTGCAACCTGAAAGCAAACAGAGAGCAACCAGAAAGCAACCAGAGAGCAAACAGAGAGCAAACAGGGCCCAAATAGAGCTACAACCAGAGAGCAAACAGAGAGCAAACAGAGACAAAAAAAAAGCACAACCAATTTGCTCACCTGCACCACCCGCTCACACATGTCCAACGTTGGGTTCCAGCGGGTAGGGGTGTCAAGGTGCAGAGAGAGGTAAGGTACTCCCTGAGCTGTGGAGACGTTCACAAGGCTCTCCTCGCGCTTTGCAGACTTGGTGACGTGGTTCACAATATCACGGGCCACCTTGAGCTGGCTGGTGATGTCGCTCACGGTCAGCATGTCTTTCACCGCCAGGTTCATGCTATGGCCCATGCAGCGTATATGGCCGGCCTTGCTGAACGCGTCGTTCTGGAGCACGAGGAAGTTGTCCACCACACTGTCGTTGGTGCTGTCGTTGTCGACTGTCAAGCAGAAAATCTTGTCCCACAACCCCCACTCTTTGACAGCAGTGGAAAAAAGGTTGAAGTTGTTCTCGGCCGTAGCCGAGCCAGAGACAGCAGAGAATGAAATTGCAACATTCTGCATCTCCCACTCATGAATCCAGTGAGCAGTCACTCCCAAAAACTTGACGTTTACATCAGACTGCCAGCCATCCATGGTGAAAGAAACCCCTGGCTGCACCTCCTCGAACATCTTCTTGATTCTTTTCCTGAAAGCTTGAGCCCCAAGCCTGATTTGCTTCGCGATCGTCATTCTGCCTGAAGGACTGCAAAGGGATTGGTGTGCAGGAAACCTTGCCGTAGCTAGCTTGACTCAAGGGACAGAAAGCTGCTGTTCTTGTCAACGACATGTTTCCAGACGCAGGACTGAAAGTACTTCTTGTTGAAGGCAACACCAACACCGGCAACAGACCTGGCAAGGACAGTGTTACCAGGTTCCACCTCTGCAGCGGTGGCTGCGGCGGCATGCATTGCTGTCGCGAGGTTCTGGGCCGCCTCGGCCGTCTTCAGCTCCTTCCAACGGGCGTTATGCTTCTTGCGTAGATGTTTCCAGCAGCTCGACGTCCCGCCATCTGAGATGATGTACGACCCCTTCGTTGAGGTAGTTGGACGCTTCGGGCACAGCGTGCACCATGCACGGGGAACTCCATTCACAACAACGTAGTCGAACACGTGCCAAATCACGGACGGCCGCCTCTTCCGGTTGTCTGGACGGGGGGTGCTGGTCGCAACGTTGGATTCAGCCGCTGCTGCAGTGCGTGGAGTACCAGCGAGTGGTGGCGGGGGTAGCGCACCTGTTTCCTGCGCTGTTGGAGTCGACGCCATGGCGCCTGGCCACCCGCTACTCGCAGCGGGATGGTGGGGAAAGCTCCCCCGCTACCTGCTCAGAGTGANAAACCCCGACTGTCTTGAAACTCAAAAAACACTTCCTTATGCACGTCTAGGACCTAAAAAAGACACAACGCAAAAGAACTCACTTGAATCGGACAACTGAGCGCACTTGGAGCATACGACGTAGGTCTTGACGCGCCTCTCGAAGAGCCTCCGAGTCCGAGGGGCCGAAACCCCGACTGTCTTGAAACTCAAAAAACGCTTCCTTATGCACGTCTAGGACCTAAACAAGACACAACGCAAAAGAACTTACTTGAATCGGACAACTGAGCGCACTTGGAGCATACGACGTAGGTCTTGACGCGCCTCTCGAAGAGCCTCCGAGTCCGAGGGGCCGAAACCCCGACCGTCTTGAAACTCGAAAAACTCTTCCTTATGCCGTCTAGGACCTGCAACAGACACAACGCAACAGAAATCACTCGAATCGGACAAGTGAGCACACTTGGAGCGTACGACGTAGGTCTTTGACGCGCCTCTCGAAGAGCCTCCGAGTCCGAGGGGCCGAAACCCCGACCGTCTCGAAACTCAAAAAACTCTTGCTTGTGCACGTCTAGGACCTGAAACAGACACAACGCAAAAGAAATCACTCGAATCGGACAAGTGAGCACACTTGGAGCATACGACGGAGGTCTCGACGAGGCCTTTGTCCACCAAAATCCCACATTTTTTTGTGTTTGAGGCTGATTTTTCGAGGTTTTTGAGCTATAAATTAAGGACGACACCTATCCGTCACCGTGCGTGCACAAAATAACCTGGCTCTGATACCAAGGGAGTGCTAGCAACCAAAAACACGTACCCAATTTTTTTTTCGATGGTCGTCCTCACGGTGCGTCGTGTGGAGAGTGGCCCGGACCCCACAAACCACACGAGTGCGCAGCGGAATTGGACTGGCGTGGCGTGCAGGACCCCTAACCCACCTAACACCCCCCAGTGGAAGTGCACGGGTGCTGGACAATACTATAGACGCACTCGTTCGACCCCACGACGAACCTCAACGCTTGCACAAAACAATTACGACTGGAAGGGCCCGAACCTGGATCTCCTGGTTCCAAAAGGAATGTCTACCACTACACCTTCAATCCACGACAACAAAGAGCACTACCCTACACTAGGCACATCGCAAGGACTGACCTCGCCTAAGGACTAAGCGTGGAGTGGCGAGCCAACCCACGCCTTCGACTGACTCACACACACATGCACCACTCGACAACCGCCCCCACCCTTACTCGGCTTGCGATGACTCGTCGACGTTGCACCTTACTCTAGACGCACACCCTCGACGAAAGATTTGACGACACACTCCCCGCACTTACAGCCTCGCCGACCGTCGAGAGCAAGGTTGACACGCCATGACGCGAGACAGTTGACGATGCGCCACCCGGTCCCTCAACGCAAGCTTGGTCTTTGTAGCTTGTGACTCCCTAGGCTTCTTGTAGACGACGCCCTCCCGGTATGGCTTGGTCTTCGACGATTTACTTGACGCGTACACCTTGGCGATATGTCCGGGCCACCGGTTGGGTAATGCGTCCTTGCAACCTGGACCCACACAATTCCCCCACACCTTCCACCAAACCCACGCGAACACAAAGGGCGCTTATCCAAGCAAATGATACATGCAAGACTCGGATGGCACAATAGCTAGGCCTCCTTGCTCCTAATTGTCCTAATACCAAAGGGTATGTTCAACCAATGCTTTAGGATTGAGCATTTGAGGTGAGAGGTGTGGTGTTCCCGGCTTAGGTCAATCACACACATGTACCTTGTTAAACGTTCATGAACACGGAAAGGTAATTCCCAAAAGCATGAGAACCCTCATTAAGTCAAATGTGGGACAATGATCTCTCACAGAGTTGGTGATTGGGATCGGGTGCGCGAAAGGCCGGTCCTCCTTGCGGCCTCTCTCGACGGCCTTCGGACTCCACAGTTGGCCTCTCCCACACCTGCAAGTATCCCACCACAACTTCCAAGCACCGCCACACACAAGCATAGGTCTTCACCCGTGGAACGCCCGTTTGGCTACGCCCCTAGGCAGAAGCAATGCGTGGCTCCGTAGGGATCGGCGTCATGGTCTCTACCATCTTCCAAATCGAACACCGACAAGCACGCTAGACGCGTCTCATCCCAAGCTTTCCAACGCTACCTTCCACTTGAAATTTCATCAAAGACCCACACCTCCACATGCATTCTACTCCAAGCGTGGCATTCAAGACTTTGCACCCACCCACGCGAGCCACAAGCCCGTCCCACACCGGCTGAAGACACCCGCACTCACCACCTCGACGGGCCTCGGCGATGCGGCAGTTTACCTCCTTGTCGCTCCGCCCTCGTCCGAGCTCCACCCGCGAGCGTGCGTGGCGCGCGGCTCCCGCCCTTGGCGACGGCTTCTTGTTCTTCACGGCCTAGTGGTTGCATGTCCCCTCAGTCCGCGCTCCCTAGCATCTTCCCTGTTAAAACGTCAAAGGTGTAGTGGCCTAGCCTACGACGAGTGAACGTTACACGGACGTCTTTGCTTCCAACCGGGTCCTACTCCCAAAACACACGCGGCTCCGGGTACGTGGACGATCACGCACGGCAATGACACGAGTGGAGAATGGAGAACGAGAGCGAATGGAGCGAAAGTTAGTCACAATGTCAACATTAGCTTGAAACATTGCCTAGAACAGTGACTATACCCAGCACCTCCCACGAGTCCGCCGAAACGCGACTCCTATTTTTTTAATTCAACCCCATCAACTAGTCTAAAATTGCTACACCCAGCTAGGTGGATTTGAACCCCCTTGCCCTCTACGAGCACCTCCTAGAGCTGGAAATACACAATAGAAACTAGGACTAGCACTAGTTCCTATTTCCCCCTAGAATTCTCTCAAACATAACTGCTCGAGGAATCTTTCCCTCCTCCTCTATTTTTTTTTTTGGTTTTTAAGATGGTCCAGGCAGAAAATCCCTCCCACCGGGCTCCCTTCCGGAAGCTGCTACCTTGGTGACTGTTTTATCCGCTCAGTTTGGGTCTGATTCGGCGTCGGCGTGTTCAGCGACCGAGGTTCCATCCTAGATGGGTTTGTCGCAGTCCTGTCATTTGGGTCTCGCCAGTCTCTTCATCTCGCGTCATGAGCCATTGGTCATGGTTCCAAGGTCAATGGGGGGAGCCCCCTGACAATGGGGGACTCCGGTGCACCGGTAACGACTGCCCTCGCGTATATCTCTCCAACACGCGCCTCATAAAGAGGTTTGCCGTACCCGTCAGGGCATTGGCTAGGTGGGGGTTTAGGTTATGAGCTGCCAAAGCCGCGCTTGATGTCGCGGCAGGACCCGCTGA
This sequence comes from Penium margaritaceum, assembly GCA_023375785.1. NCBI lineage: Eukaryota > Viridiplantae > Streptophyta > Zygnematophyceae > Desmidiales > Peniaceae > Penium > Penium margaritaceum. The sequence continues at coordinate 43,317 of SZWC01020148.1, forward strand.
AGGAAGTCAGCCGTGCACTGGAAGCCAGCGACGGATTCCTCCTCCCTCGGATCCAGATGCAGTTGAGCTTGCAGCCAGTGCTGCGAAGCTTTATCCCTGCCACCTCGCCCTCCCATTAGGGCCAACACAACCTCCTCAATAGGTGCCTGCCGTCCAGATTGCGACATCTCCCCCGTTAGCAACTGGGAGTAAGCAAACACTTGTGACTGCCAACGGTCATCTGCTATCTCCAGACACCGCTGTGTTAGGTGCTCGAAAAACCCTTCCGCGTGTGTCTCCCTACACAGCACGCATTTGTCTTGCCATTCCCTTGGTACCAGCCCTGCGGATGCTGCACGGTGCTCTGACCAGACACCATTGCAGCGGGCTCGAGCAAGCCATGTGATCCCTCGCGTGAGGTGCGGTACCCACATGGCCTGCTTTATGTACGCGCGTGTATCACAGAACTTGGCCCTCTCGTATCGTTTATGGGCCTTCGCCTTTACAAACGGTTCTCTTCCACCAAAGTACTCAAGGATCGTGCGTGACGATCTGTTTCCCCACGGAGGCATAGCCTGTCCAAAAACCTTCACCGCGAGATGCTGGCTCCCGGACAGCCACGTCCACGTTCGGTCCGCAGCGCGTTTACGTGCCGTCTTAAATATCGCGCGTACCGCAGTGGCCGCACTCGGCCACTTGCATAGCGCTCTCAGTCGTGCCCTCACACTTAGGGCTCGTAGGGGATACAGATCGAGTTTGCGCATGACAGGACCAGCGGCAAGCCCCGCATTGGAATGTCCTGTGCCTACCACCTTTTTCATCGCTCCAAACAGGATGCTTTGAATAGGCTGGAGGAGTTTAGCGTTGGTTCCAAAAAGTTCTATACCATAAAGGGCTCTTGATTGGATCATGGCTCTATAAAA
>SZWC01020149.1:9209-22464 GCA_023375785.1 Penium margaritaceum
CCCCCCCCCCCCCCCATGATCGATAGCTGTTAGTGTACATTAACATGAAGTGATACGCCCCCATGCTCCCCGGCCCAACACTTAGTACAAGAGCGAAAGGATACAAATCATTTGTGCAACATGAACCCATGCAAGCGGAAGAGTCACACCACACACATTGAGGTCATCAATCCAACCATACTCACAGCCTTCTTGAATGAGTTGCGTTTCAACGGCTTGGTGAAGAAGTTAGCCAACTACTTCACAGTCTCGACCCACACGATGTGAACGCTGCCCTCATGGAAGAAGGAACGTACGTAGTGATACTCAACATTGATGTGCTTTTGTGCGTGCATGGTGGACACCGTCATTGTCGGTAATTACAACGGCACTCACCTTCGGCCCGTTCGACGGAGTTCTCGGCTTCTCGCAAGGCGCTGCTGTTGCAGCAGCCTTTGCTGCGACATGCTGCTGCATTAGTGGCAGTGGAAGTGACAGCAGTAGTGGCAGCGGCATCGGCAGCAATTGCTGCAGCAGCGGCGGCAGAGGCCTTGATGGTGCCAGCAGTGGCCGCAGCAACACCACTAGCAACAACAACAGCAGAATTGGCAGCAGTAGCAGTCGTGATGCCAGCAGCAACAAAAATGGCAGCAGCAGCAGCAGCAAGAGCAAGGGCAGCAGCAGCAGCAGTAGCAGCAGTAGCAGCTGCAGCAGCAGTGGACACAACATCAGTGACGGAAGACATCCTATTCCTCTGCGGTTTGTTATTCTGTGCTCAGGATTTTGCTCTCCCGCCCCAGAGCACGCACACCTTTGGGAATTCGGCTCCATCAACGTTCCCTCCCTTCACGTTTACGGAGGAAAACACATGACTAATGCTAGGGACTTGCTGTGCTTCCCCAAAAGGCCGTCTGAGTGCACATCAACCTCTGGCAAGGTCACGAATTCTGAGAGCACGGAATTCAGTCTGTCCAGTGTGATTGGGACAAGAGGGTTACATGAGCAGACTCCACCCGCGTTGCCTGCCAAATCAGACGAGGACAGGAAGGTGTAGTTGCTAGGAAGTTACGTTGCTAGCCCGTGTGTGGTGGGACGGGTGGATGCATCTAGTCACAGTGAGCGAGAGACGCCATGGATGCGGTAACTTGCTTGCAAGAGTTCACACTTATCCAAGACAAGAGAGCCGAAGGGGGAGCGAGCGAGACAAGTACCGGTTAGCACTCACTCACCACGAGCGTTGAGCTCGGGTGAGCAAGTGCCGCCACCCGGGGGTCGAGCCCGACCTCTCGGAATAACCGAGGGCGGCTACTCACCGACGCATGGTCAAGACGGGCACGGTGGCCCCCTAAGGATCAGCACCCGGGAAATATGCAGCTCCCCCATTGCATGCAAGGCAAGATAAAATGATGCAGGGCACGTCAGTGAGAGTGTACGGCCCTAGCATCTACCGCATCACGCAGAGAGTCATGGAGAATCAAGGAGAATCATGCAATGGTAACATTGGTGCCAGAGAGCACTCCTGGGTCCAGCAGCAGCTTGAGGGCGTTGACGGCTCCAGCCAGGATGGCTGCGTCAGACATCTCCCCAGGTAGTACCATTGTTACTCAATTTGTACATGAGTGTGTGGAGAATGTGGGAGGCAAGAGGGCATAGAGTTATGAGTGACCAACGAACTTCAACACTCCCCCATGACCCGCATGCAATCAACCCACACACACAGAGGGAAGTCACGAGAGGTGAGCAAGGGAGATAAGAGAGTGAGAACACGAACAATCAACCTGGATCACGCGGACTGATGAGACCCACAGAGTGAATAGCGCTTTTGAAGACATTGCGACTGAGGGCCTTGGTAAGAAAGTCAGCTCTCTGAGACCGTGTATCCACCCAAGCGATCTGGACAATGCCAGCAGCAATGCACTCACGAACAAAATGATGCTCCACATTGATGTGTTTGGTGCGTGAATGATGCATGCCAGTGTTTTTTGCAATGGCCTTCGTGCTTTGGTTATCACAGCGCAGAGTGATGCGGCGGATGGGAACACGTAATTGTTGCAACAGACGACACAGCCAGACAGCTTCACAAGTGCCTACACCCAGAGCGACATACTCAGCCTCAGCAGTGCTGCGTGCCACACATCCTTGCTTGCCACTCTTCTAGGAGACTGCAGTGCCACCAACCAAAAAGATGTATCCCGTGCGGCTGCGAGCATCAGAGTCATGTGCCCAATCACTGTCTGTGAAGCCATCCACTACGACAGAGGGCTGTGCACGAAAGAGCAGTCCGACACGAGGGGTGGAGAGAGCATATCGTACCACTCGTAGGGCTGCCTCGAGGTGCCGTTCTCGAGGGCACTGGGAGAACTGTAACAGAAAGTTCACAGCAAAGGCAACATCTGCACGCGTGGTAGTGGCGAGATACATCAGGGAGCCAATGACTCGGAGATAGTCGGTCACATCCACTGTCTCCCCCAGTTTGGTGAGATCAAGTGACTTCAGTAGAGACTGCCCGGCAGGCGTCATGGGAGTGGACGCTGTGGGGATGGAGGTAAGGAGTGGTGCAAAGCGCTCCCCCAGGCTACGCACATACGCAGCCTGATGCACATGCAAGATCCGACGTGCGCGATCACGTTCCAACTCCATCCCTAGAAAGACACGGGCTGGACCAAGATCTTTCATCTTGTATGCCGCTTGCAGCAGAGACTTGGCGGCAGTCACAGATGCAGCATCGTGAGAGGCAATGAAAAGGTCATCCACGTACACAAGAATGGCAACAAGTGGTTTGGCGGGGGGCCCGAGAAATAGGGCTGGATCCACTGCACTCCGCTTGTAACCCCCTTTTTCAAGGGTAGCTGTAATTTCATGGTTCCAACACCTTGGAGACTGTTTGAGGCCATAGAGGGTCTTGCGCAAGCGCCAAACCCGGTTCGTGCTATCAGAGAAGCCTAGTGGTTGGACCATGTAGATCTCTTCATCCAACTTGCCATGAAGAAAGGCGTTGTTGACATCCATCTGCTCAAGTTCCTAGTCATGCTGAGCGACTAGGATGAGTAGAGCTCTGGCTGTGGTGTAGCGGCCGACCGGGGCAAAGGTTTCATCAAAGTCAACCCCAGGGATTTGAGAGAACCCCTTGGCCGTGAGACGAGCCTTGTATCGTTCAACTGTGTTATCTGGGTTTAGCTTGCGACGGTAGACCCATTTGGCAGCAACTGCCTTGCGACCGGGTGGGAGATCAACAAGCTCATACACACCATGATCAGACAGTGCATCAAGCTCGGCCTTCATGGCCTGCTCCCACAACAAGGAGTCAGAGGCGGTACGGGCTGCCTGAACAGTCTGCGGTTCGGGGGAGAGGGGTGAGAGGCCGGCGGCCGCAAAGCATGAGGCGACGTACCCGGCTACAGAAGAGGTCACCGCGGAGTGGAACTCTTGGTTGACAAGAGAGTAGCCAAGTGCGGTGCTGGGATGGACAACAGATGCGGCTGCAGACAGGCCGGAGGCAGTGAGACCAAGGGCACGAAGGCCAGGGTCACCAGAGACAACCGAGTGAGACTGAGAGGGAAGAGCCCGGAGGCGGCCACCGCGCGTGTAAGGTGAGACTGGGGGAATGGACGGAGTGCACGCAGAAGAGGAGGGTGCAACGGAGCAAGGCGAGCCAGATGGAGAGGACAAAGCAAGAGGGAGCTCCGATGCGACAGGGAGCTCCGAGGCGGCGCCAAGAGTGGGAGAGGAGGATGAGACGGCAGGGGAGCCGATAGGGGAGCTGGAGGTACTGGGCGAGGCCGAGGGAGACGTGGAGGGTGAGGAAGCCGGTGAGGGGAACGCAGACAGTGGAGGGTCCTGGTCAGCAGAGGATGAGATAGGGGGGACCGAGGGACGTACCGAGGGAGGAACAGTAGGCCCAGAGGGCAGAGAACCACCAGCCCCACCCCGAAGAGGCGGAGCGAGGGACCCACCAAAGCGGGGAGCGCCACGCTCAAACAGGTGTTAAAAAAAAAGAGCGTCACGAGACTCAATGACACGGCAGCGGAAGCGCCACGCTTTGGAGAAGGGGGAGACGCCAAGGAAGATGCAAAGGCGACCGCGAGGAGACAGCTTACCATCACGTTGGTCGGAGGGCACCCAGACGGAGGCAAGGCAACCCCAAACGTGGGCAAGACGAAGGTCAGCACGCCGGCCAGCCCATCGTTCAAAGGGAGTGACAGTGTGGGGAAGGGGCCCATGTGGGATGCGGTTCGAGACCCAAGTCATGTAAGACATAGCTTCAAAGGCAAAAAGAGGAGACTGACCAGAGGCGGGGATGAGGGAACGAACACCGTCAGCAAGCGTGCGGTTCCAGCGCTCAAACACACCATTTTGCTGGGGTGTGTACGGAGCGGTGGACTCAAGCCGGACCCCGCGAGACTCTAGAAGGCGAGACGTGGGACCATAGAACTCACCGCCACGGTCACTGCGGAACACGCGCAGGGAGCGCTGACATGCGCGTTCGGCCTGAGGGAGCCAGGATTCAAGGACGTCGGTGACATCACTCTTGTGCCGCAGGGCAAAGACACAGCGGTAACGGGAGAAGTCGTCAGTGAGACACAGTACGTAACGACCAATGCCGCCCAGGAAATCGTGGGGCAAGGGGCCCATGACGTCGGCATGCACCAGATCAAGAGGGTGCGAGGTGGTGGACTCAGAAGTGGAGAAAGGGGAGCGGTGCATCTTGCCAGCGGCGCAATCAAGACAAGTGGACGTGTAAGGAGGGGAGAACGTGGCATGATCAAGGCCATGCGCAGGCTGAAGGCGAAGAAGGCGCTGGATCGCGACAGTGTGAATGTGGCAGAGGCGACGATGCAGGAGATCAGCATGGTCAGGAGACAGAGAGGGAACGACATGAACAAAGGCAGAGGCAGCGGAAGGTGAGGGCAACATGAGCGGAACGCGGAACAGGCGATCGCAGCGCACACCACGCAGAACAACACGGCCAGAGGAACGGAGAGAGATGGAGGCAAGACCGCGGCTGGACGAGAAATCCATGCCCTGATCGTCAAGGGTGGTCACAGAGAGAAGGCTTACTCCAAGGTCAGGAACGTACAAGACGTCAGGGAGGTACACAGTGCCCCCGGGACTAATGAAACGGACGACAACAACACCTTGAACAGGTAGGAGCTGGCCTGAGCCAGTTCGGACAGAGCGCACAGACTGAACAGGTCCGAGGGACACGAAGGAGGAGCGACAAGAGGTCATGTGATGGGTGGCCCCGGAATCAATGATCCAGAGGCCGGGTGAGGCACGAGTGGAGGGCAGGACCAAACAGACAGCAATAGTGCCATGAAGAGAGGAAGAAGATGGATGACCAAGGCGCGAGGGGAACGTGTGAGACTGCCATTCTTCAATCCAAGCACGATCATCAGGCAAATCCCCTTGTACACAACCAGAGGCAGAGCCACGGAGCGTAACATCAGACTCACAGGACAACACAAGGGGTTGGCCACTCACACTCTCACCTCCCTGAGAGCGAAGGTGAAGAAGCTCGGCCAGACGGTGTTCAAGGACGCGCTCCTCGTCCCGGCGATCAGAGGAACGCTCAGAGGAGCGATCAGATGAGCGGCCGTCATCACGAGCCCAATGAGGGGCAGAGTAGTGAGAGGATGGGGGCCCGTAGTAGGGACCAGCCGGTGGTGGCACCCAGCCCCAAGGGCTGGAGGCAGGCGGCGTTTGTTGAAGAGGGACGAGTGTTGTAGTCAGGGACGAGGCAGATGAGGATGAAGAGGATGACGAGACTGTCATGGTGGCCGCAGCAGAGGACGCTGTAGCACCGGTGCGCGCCCAATGAGCACGCATGGAGAAGGCCAGGCGCACGTCGTCACGGGGGGCAGGACATTTGGGCGCAGAGTGACCAGGAGCACCACAATTCCAGCAGGTGACATCAGCAACGGGCGAGCCAGAGTTCTTGCCACCACGTCCACCCCCACGCCCTCTGCCTCCACGGCCGCCGCCACGGCCGGAGCCAGAGCCACCGCCCCCGCCACGGGAGGCACCCTGGGTGGAATGCACAGAAACTTGAGAGGAGGAGATAGCAGGAGAGGCTACAGTGGAGGCCGGGGGTGAGGATGTAGTGACTGCTGCGATGGCGGCGCGATGCATGCGTTTGTTCTGGAGGGAGTTCCACCAGTCAGTGAGACATGCAGCAGTGAAGTCAAATAGAGGGCCAATTCCCGGTGGGGCATCAGCAGGGATAGGTGCAGAGGCAAGGCGCTTGAGCTCTGCCTGGGAGACATGAAGATACAGATCAGACAGCTCAGGGATGAGGCCAGCGACAATGGAGAGACAGGCAGAGAGAGGACCTGGGACAGCTTTGCCAAGGTCCCTCAGCAGGCGCAGACTGCGCGCCCAATACTCATCTGCAGTCTCGTCCGCTCTCATCTGCAAGGTATTGAACTGCACGGTGAGAGAACTCTGTGCAGCATGCCCAGTGACAGTCTTGCGGCGGCGGATGAGTGCATAAGCACCCACAGGGTCTACAGTGGTACCTCGGATGGGGTCGGCATTGTACGTACCGATGTCATCCAGTAGATTCTCGGGACCGGCGTTGATGAGCGCCCGGACAGCACCGGCAGCCTCCGCTGGCTGGGGCACAAACGGCGGCTTGGCGGGCGAGTAGTACTCCCACAGCAGCTCACCCTGAGCCCACGCACTGAAGCGTGTCTCCCAGGAAGTGAAGGTGAGCTTTGAGGTGTAGTGAGGTGGCGGTGTCTCAAAATCCTTCTGACGTGCTGTTGGGAGAGCACCAGCAGAGGCTACCCCAGAGGAGGTAGAGGAAGAGGAGGCATTGGCAACACCACCACCCGTCGGCGCTGATGAGTTTGTGGACCCTGATTTGTCAGTAGGAAGGACTGCAGCAAAGCCTGGGATAGAGCGGAGACGTTCGAACACTAATGCAGCCACTGAGGCGGCTAGCTTCTGCTGCGCTTTGCGTTCACGCTCAAGTTCATCCTGTGCCTTTCGGCGCTCAGCCTGAGCCTCACTAAGGGCGGCCTGAAGAGCCTCTAGCTTATCTTCTGGTCCAGGCATGATGCGAGAGTGAGAGCATAAGGAGGGAGGGTAGAACTCAGATGAGAGAGAAGAGAGAGTGAGAAGAGAGAGAAGGCAGGGTGAGGGATGGTCTCACCGATCTAGTGACGGGGAAACAGAGCGAAGAGAAGAGCCACCATAGCTGTTGCTGAGGAGAAGAGCATTGCCACCCACCCTGCAACCGCCACGGTCACGCACAGAAGGCCGGTGACAGTGGCTCCGGCCACTGCTGCAGATGCAGATGCCACAAGGACTCCTGTGGTGACGTGTGGAGTTAGCTCTCGTGGAGCACCTGTGGGAGACAAGACAGTTGCTGTAGTGGAGGCGCGGATGGAGCCGACGGCAGCTGCAGTGGCGTCAGCAGCTGATGAGGCTGCAGTTGCGACTGAGGCTGCTGTTGTTGTGATCTGGGTGACGATGTTTCCTGCAGCTGCTGCTAGCAGCGTGAGTGAGGCTGCTGCGTGGGCGAATGCGTCTGACGCACGACCTACTGCAGTCTAAGTGGACGCCCTGCAAGCACGGGCAGTTGCAGCAAAGGTTGCTGCCGCCCCTGCTGCTGCGTCTAGCACGGCCCCTGCAAGGTCGATGGAGTCCGTGTGCACAGGAAGCACAGGGATGACGCCCGGCACCTCGGGAGTTGGAGACGGTTCAGCAGATGTAGCAGTAGCGGGAGACGGGCTGGTAGTGGTGCTGGAAGAAATGTACATATGTGAATGGCGGAGTGCCGGCTGTGGGTTGCATAGTCGTAGAGCGAGGAGGTGACGGCGACAGATCGTCCGCAGTGTACACTTGTCGGTTTATTTCTTCCTCGCGCTCAGCTGCTTCCCTCTGTAGGTCCCCTTGCCAGTAGTCAGAGTCGAGCATGCGAAACCAGAGGGGTGTGTCGTGGTCTGGGGATGTAGGAGGGTCGTAGTCCCTTGGGTCCTCCCACCCATCGTCAGTGTGACGAACGGCAGTCCGAGGAGCGTCGAGTTCCTCGTCAGGGGGACTGTTGAGTGGTGGAGAATCCAGGGTGACTGCTGCAGCTGCAGACACAGCTAAACTGCAGAGGAGAATCTGAGTGTAGCCAGAAGGAACACGTATCAACAGAAGCAAGGAAGGGCAGCCACAAGCAACGGGTGGCCAAGGAGTGCAATGCAGCGAGACGCTGGAGGGTTGTTGGATGAGAGAAGTGTCCACGCCCCACGAGCGCCTGAGGCAGCAGTGGGCTGCGACGAGCGACAGTGGGTGAGAGAAGGTGCGCAAGAGAGCAGCAGGGCGCAGCGAGAGAGTGTTGTGAAGGAGAAGAGGACGGAAGATGCGTTCATGCACCGCGGGTGACCTCGATGGCAGCCAAGAGCGGCTGCGAAGACAAGTGAGGCAGCCGGGTGGGGTACGGGTGCCAAGGAAGAGGGCAGTTCACAGCACGAGAAGAACGCGGCAGACGTGCTCAAGACCACGGACGACCGTGAGGGGCAGTCAAGAGCGGCTGCGAGGAGAAATGCGGCAGCCGGGTGGAATGTGAGGGCCAAGGGAGATGGCAGCTCACAGAGCTTGGACGAAGGCGGCAGATTAGCTCAAGCACCACGGACGACCGAAGGGTCAGCCAAGAGTGGCTGCGCAGAGTGGTGGGGCAGCAAGGCCCGGTGTGGGGACCGGGAAGAAGCGTTAGCAGCTTGGGGCAGTGAGAGTCCCCGAGCGTGTGCGAGCGGGCGAGAGGGTACTCGCGAGGCCCCGAGTGATGGCAAGAGTCTCGATAGATTGAGGAGCAGCTGAGACGGCTGCTGCGGGTAGGTAGGAGGTGGAGTCCGTAAGCAGCTGCAAGAGTAGCTGCAGTGATGCGTGGACCACGGGAGACGTGGACCGCGGAAACTCCACGGACCAGGATCGCCGAGCGGTGAGAGACAAGAATCACTGCTCTGATACCAGTAGTTGCTAGGAAGTTATGTTGCTAGCCCGTGTGTGGTGGTACGGGTGGATGCATCCGGTCACACTGAGCGAGAGACGCCATGGATGTGGTAACTTGCTTGCAAGAGTTCACACTTATCCAAGACAAGAGAGCCGAAGGGGGAGCGAGCGAGATAAGTACCGGTTAGCACTCACTCACCACGAGCGTTGAGCTCGGGTGAGCAAGTGCCGCCACCCGGGGGTCGAGCCCGACCTCTCGGAATAACCGAGGGCGGCTACTCACCGACGCACGGTCAAGACCGGCACGGTGGCCCCCTAAGGATCAGCACCCGGGAAATATGCAGCTCCCCCATTGCATGCAAGGCAAGATAAAATGATGTAGGGCACGGCAGTGAGAGTGTACGGCCCTAGCATCTACCGCATCACACAGAGAGTCATGGAGAATCATGGAGAATCATGCAATGGTAACATTGGTGCCAGAGAGCACTCCTGGGTCCAGCAGCAGCTTGAGGACGTTGACGGCTCCAGCCAGGATGGCTGCGTCAGACATCTCCCCAGGTAGTACCATTGTTACTCAATCTGTACATGAGCGTGTGGAGAATGTGGGAGGCAAGAGGGCATAGAGTTATGAGTGACCAACGAACTTCAACAGAAGGTTGGGAGATTGACTCAGAACGGTCTGCGCGACAGCATTGTGGACAAATCGTATGAGCTGGAGCACAAGACTCCGCCTCCTACCTTGCCCATCCTTTCGGACAATGACACAGGGGAGGACAAGAGTGCGATAAGGAGGAGGTTTTGAGACACCGGGGAGGAGCGATGTCCTCTGGATAGGTCACAAGAGGTGCGTCCGAACGTCCTCCAGGTAGCGTTGGTCGAAGGCCGAGCGCATGCACAGTATCAAGCCGCTGCTCCTCCCATGTTGGCACCACTGCCTCCTGATTCGTTGCCCATTATCTCGGACAGTGGCAAGGAAAAGGACCAGAATGCGATGATCAGGGCGTTGCAGGATGCCAGGGAGGAGCAATGCACGCAGCAGGTTGGGTTACTAGAGCCGCGCTCGAACGACCTCCAGGTAGCATTGGCCGAAGGCCAATCTCATTCACAGTATCAAACCGCTGCTGCTCCCATGTTGGCGCCACTGCCTCCTGACCGGGGTCAGCAGAATTGTCGGCAGGATGCGTCGCGGGACGGCAGGGAGGAGCGGTACGCTCAAGAGAATCTGTTCCAAAGGATGGACTCAAACGACCGCCAGATAACGTGGGAGGAGAGCCGGAGGCTGGCTTGGAGTTTTGATTCTTCCTCGTGCACGTTGGTCGTTGACGACAGCGGACACGTCATTCCTGTGTCGGCAGAATTTGTAAGGAAATACAAAACGTTTCTCCACCAATTTTTCCCACAAAATGTGTTTAACTGATTGCTCGGTATCTATGCTGGAAAAACTTTACTCCTCTTCATGCTCTTCCTTTCTTCATTCCTTCCTTTTACTCCCCCTTCCCATCCACCTCTCCCTCCTCCCTCCCTCTTTCAACCTCCACCTCCACCCTCCTCCTTCCTCCCTCCTCACTCTTCCTCCCTCCCTTACTCCCACCCTCCCTCCCTTCGTCCATCCTTCCATCCGTCAGTCCGTCCGTCCGTCCGTCCGTCCATCCGTTTGTCAGTCCGTCTGTCCATTCATCCCTCACCCCATCGTTGTCGTCGTCGTCGTCGTCGTCGTCGTCGTCGTCGTCGTCGTCGTCGTTGTTGTCGTCGTCATCGTCGTTGTTGTTGTCTTCGTTGATGTTGTCGTCATCTCAATCATACTTGCCACCGCCACCTTCGACGTCGCCACGGTCGTTATCGTTGTCTTTGTTGTTCTCATCGTCTTTGTAATTATCGTCATCGTCATTGTCGTCGTCTTCCACATTGTTGTTGTCATTGTCATCGTCGTTGTGAGCATCGTCATCGCCGTTGTTGCCTTTGTTGTCACCACCATCGTCGTCATCGTCGTCTTCATTACCATCGTTGTCGTTGTCTTTGTTGTTGCCATCGACATCGTCGTCATTGACGACATCGTCCTTGTCGTTTTTGATGACATCGTCGTCGTCGTTGTCGGTGGCTGCGGCGGCGTGTTGTTGTCGTCGTTGTCGTCGTTGTTGTTGTCGTCGTCGTCGTCGTCGTCATTGTCGTCGTCGTCGTCGTAGTCGTCGTCGTCGTCGTAGTCGTCGTCGTCGTCATCATTGCCGTCATCGTGGTCTTTGTCTTCGTCATTGTATTGGTCATTGTCTTGACGACGACAATGATGATGACGAAGTCGTAGGCGACAACCAAGACGACAAGGGGTGATGCATGCGACAAGTTTGATTTGTCGAAAATCCTGCTCAAAACCGCTGTTCTGGCTGGAATCATGTGAAAAGACATCCAAATGTAGAACTTTGCAAGCATCTTGAGCCAAACACAACGATTTCTCACATTCATGGGTCCAACATCAATCGGTTGACGAACATTTGAAGAACATGCAAATCTGACCCGAGGCCAGTCCGCCGCAGAAGAACTAGAAGCTATTAGGAGGGCAGAGTGCCTGAGCAAGTCTCTGAAATGTCGTGGCTATCGCGATGTGGGCCGTCCAAGTCTATTTTTGCAGCTGGCTGTGATTACTTAATCGTGTCATGCATATTTAGATACCTAATGTGGACCCACCTGGCGCAGAAGCAATGTCGAGTGGTGGCTATAGGTGCTGGCAAGATGCCAACACGAGCTCTCTACCATGCGAGGGTAGATCACAGGGCAGCCATGGTGACGAAGGGACGAGGAGTTGGTAAAATAACCTTGAGAAACCATGAGAAACAAATGTGTATAGGAGTCATGGGCTAGCGAGCTCTTAGCAACCGGTTGACCGGGCCACCCACTTGAGTGGCTCGAAGTGTTGCCTGGCCGCCACCCCGGGGTCGAACCTGTTGGTGTGTGGGCTTTGGCCTGACACCCTTGTGAGGACAGCGTGGTTAGTTTGTGTCTGGCACATTGTTCCGGTTGAGGTTATGCTGGTCGAGACCCGTGCACCTGGTGACTTGTACCAGTGTGACGTGGAGACCCATTGCCTCCATGTGGTATGTTTGTTCCATGCATGCGAGCAGGTGTGGTCGAGACCCGGACCCCGAAGACATGTTCCGAGGGTCATGAGGAGACCTTGTTGCTTTGTACCTCTTGTGTGATGTTTGGCACATGTGTGTGTGGATTATGTGTTGCACGGTCGAGACCCGGGCACTTGGTGAGTTACACCACTGTCTCGAGGAGACCTTGTATTATGGTTGGTGTTTACGACGGACTGAGTGTAGCCCCTCACTTGTCATTGCGGTGACGGTTGTGTCAGCCATGGGGAGTGTTGGTTTGTGTGGCTTCAACCCATCACTAGCGATGACGCGGTGATTATCCGTATACCCAGTACTGGTGATATGGAACGGCGTTACTGGAGAGCATGACGACATGATCCATGGTGCGAACGCAGCTGGGGCCAGGGCACCAACGAGTGGTGGCTCCGTGCACTAACAACTGCCAGACAACTGCCACGACATTTCGGGTGCTTGCTGGGGTCCTTTCTGGATTTTCTGCAGATGCTAGAGTTTTCTCGGTGGACTGGCTCTCGAGCCCCATTTTCATGTTTTGCATTGTCTGTCCACCGATTGATGCTGTACTTGTGCGTGACCAGTTGTAGCGTCCGGCTCGAGATTCTGCATCTCTAGGCTCAGACGTGTCAGGAAAATGCCACGATGATTAGCTGATGGAGATCCACAGAAGAGATGGCGGATGAAGCATCGGCCAGGGTGCTGACGGCTGACGGCATGCTGACGTCAAGAGAGTTCAAAGACATGACTGTCAGGCAAGCACTGAGGAGCATGAGCGACTAAGTGATGAGGGGGCGGTGCCGGAGGCACGAGTTGATCCGAAGGTAGGACTGCCGTGGGCGCAGTGCCAATCGGCACGTGCGCTGCGGAGCTGGAGGCGCCTTGGCAAGGCGGTGCAGGTGCTACTGAAGCGACAGAGCGAAGACACGACGACGGAAGGAGGAGCGGCGACGGATCACAGGAGGCAAGCGATGCTAATCCAAGAGTGATGTGGGCATGCGATGTGCCACAGCACGGAGGCGGGCAGCGGAAGCAATGCAAGGTGCCACAGCACGGAGGCGGGCAGCGGAAAGAAGATAAATGACTTGATTGAATAGAAGTGATAACGGAGGCAGGAGTTACATCAAGATAGCCTAGGACTAAGTACTAAGGGACTGACGCCTAGGACCTCTGCTATGGTACGCTAAGGTGGGCGATGCGTAACGAGGAGCCGCAGTCGGGCGGCTGCTGCT
>SZWC01020149.1:24196-45007 GCA_023375785.1 Penium margaritaceum
TCAAGAGAGTTCAAAGACATGACTGTCAGGCAAGCACTGAGGAGCATGAGCGACTAAGTGATGAGGGGGCGGTGCCGGAGGCACGAGTCGATCCAAAGGTAGGACTGCCGTGGGCGCAGTGCTAATCGGCACGGGTGCTGTGGAGCTGGAGGCGCCTTGGCAAGGCGGTGCAGGTGCTACTGAGGCAACAGAGCGAAGACGCGACGACGGAAGGAGGAGCGACGACGGATCACAGGAGGCAAGCGATGCTAATCCAAGAGTGATGTGGGCATGCGATGTGCCACAGCACGGAGGCGGGCAGCGGAAGCAATGCAAGGTGCCACAGCACGGAGGCGGGCAGCGGAAAGAAGATAAATGACTTGATTGAATAGAAGTGATAACGGAGGCAGGAGTTACATCAAGATAGCCTAGGACTAAGTACTAAGGGACTGACGCCTAGGACCTCTGCTATGGTACGCTAAGGTGGGCGATGCGTAACGAGGAGCCGCAGTCGGGCGGCTGCTGCTGTTGGTGCTCCTCCGTGATGCGAGTCGGTGAGTTCTGCGCATCGTGCAACGAGGTCATAGTCGTGCCACGGAACTGTTGGCACGTAGCGAGGATGGAGTCGCGCGAACGTGTCTGTGGTGCTCGTACAGTCCTCCGGGTGTCGGTGGAGCTCAAGAGCGGGCTTGCCGTTTGTTGATCGTGGCCGTTGGGTTTCCGCCGACAGCTCACCGGTTGCTTTTGGTTGCCGGCGGAGGTGAACTGTTGGAGCGAGAGGACGAGTGATTATTTTTGTGCTCGCTTGCTGGTAGCCTGGTGGCCACCGGGACAAAGGTGCCAGAGGAACCCAGGTCCACATCGTGTGACTCTTGAGTATCATTCTGACGAGACGGTGTTGTGTTCGGATACTTGTGCGCAAGATTATGGGCAAAACAGTGATTTTAGGCCAATTGTAAGACAAAATGACACTGCGCGTGCATCACTTGCCGAGAGCCGCAGCAGGTATTCATGTTGTGTTCTTGTCAGTTGTCATCTCTCTCTGCGATTATTTCAGATTTGAGCTTCTTGACACTCTGTGTGTGTCCTTATCCAGACTCTTGTAGTTTTTACCTCTGACTTGTGACCGTTGTCACACGCTGACCTAGCGCTGACGCCTAGTGTCGCGGCAAGTGGTTAGGAAGGTTCCTAGAAGCTTCTCTTGGTATCAGAGCAGGCGAGTCATAGCTCGCGCTGGTGCGCAGCGAAGACGCAACAGTAGTAGCAGCAGTGAGTGGCAGCAGCAGTAGCCACCCACAGAAGCAGCTGCAAGTCCTGGGAGGACCCATCATAGGAAGGTTGCAGCAGAGGCGGCAGCAGCAACACGTAACATCAGCAATGGCAGCGGCCGTTTGAGCCGCGTGCAACAGCAGCAACCAGTGGCGGCCGCAGCCACAGCAGCCGGGGAGGCAGCAGCAGCCGCAACCACTACAGCCGATGCGGTAGCAGCAATCGCAGCCTCGCAGCTGAGCCATCGTGCAACAGCAGCAGCAGCCACACGGTTGCTCACCAGCAGCTGTGCAGCGGCAGCAGGGCAGCACAGCTGCAGGGCACCGCAGCAGCAGCGTGCCAGCAGCTTGTGAACCGGGCGCGGTGTGCTAGCCTCAACCGGATGGTGTAGGTACCAACCGGCGGCAACGGCGACGAAAGGGAGGCCGGTGTACACCTTCCCGGGTTTGTGGAAGTGTAGGGTCGTCTTGGGGGAGCACGGGAACACGTGTGGCACAGTGGGAGTAAACTGTACTTGTTTTTCAAGTGTCAATATACAAGACATGATGACACATCCTAGGCGACCCGAGGCCGCCGAGCCATGCGCGGCTCCGTACGGGCCTGGAATGAGCGTTATTGCCTTAGCATCACGTAGCTCATCTTCCCAGATTTCTAACGCACCAAGAATCATATCATTCCGTGGAGGAACGGCCGAGATATGGCCGTTTCCGTGAACCACGACAATCTGTTGCTGGCAGCACCACTAGCGGCGGTGACGGCCGCCCGAAGCGCCCTTTCTGGCTATAACACCTTGGGGCACCATTCCGAAGCACCCTTGGCCCTCAATGATCCTTGATTCATTGACTAACCGGGCCCCAAGGCGCGCTTCGGCCTTCTTGGGTCTTCCGAGGGTCGAGCCTTGGTCCTTGGGGATGAATTCCCGTCACCTGTTTTCCCTTCGGCCGGTCCAACCTTTGGTCGGGCGTAACTTCCTCAATTCTTGACGGATTGACCCCGTTCTTGGGTCGATCTCACACAGTTTTTCCTGGAGATTCCAAATCCACAATCAGATTACTCATTCAAGGAAGCCTCAAGCCATGATCAGTGCCGTTGGCACTATCCGGTTTAGCCTACCCCCCCCCCCTTTAGGAGCGAGACATCCCGGTTCGCTCTTGATACTCATGGAGGATGGCATTCACCCCGCCAACGTTGAAGTTGCGGACATGTTTCCATGAGTTGTGGGCCACATCTTAGCCCTTCCACTTGACCAGCTACTCCCATCCACGGCCACGGCGATGGTGGTCGAGGATGGCCTATACTTCAAACTCTTGCTCGCCCTCAATCACCACCGGAGGGGGAGGCTCCGAATTGCGACCAGGAAAATGCTCAGCCGGATCATGGTAGAGCTTGAGCTTGGAGATGTGGAACACGTCATGGACTGGCATGGAAGGCGGGAGAGCCAACCGTACCACTACGGGTGTCTGCATTTTGAGCACCTCGAATGGACCAAGCCACCGGGGTTTCAACTTGTCCGACCGGACCCCGCGAAGCTTGACGTGCACGCTGTTGAGAAGTACGCGGTCACTGACCGTGAGCGTTGCGTGTGTGCGTCGGCGGTCCGCTTGCACTTTCTGTTGCGCTTGCGCCTTTGCCAATGCGTGCCGCGTCGCCGCCCAAATCTGCGTGAAGTCATGTGCGGTAGACTCCACCGCGGGCAGGTTGCTTGCGACGTGCAAACTGAGGGGCGTTGCGGGCACCATCCCGTTCACCACCTCAAGTGGCGCCTTACCGGTGGAGGCGGACGTGGCAGAGTTGTATGCCAGTTCAGCGACCGGCAACCGCTGGTCCCACGCCGTCTCGTCCGGATCACCCACTGTACGGAGGAGCTGCTCCAACGTCTGGTTCGTCCGCTCCGTTTTCCCGTGAGTTTGGGGATGAAAACTGGTCAATAGCTGCACCTTGCTGCCGTACCGCTCCATGAGTTCGCGCCAGAACTTGCTCGTGAAGCGCGGGTCACGGTCGCTCACTATGGACCGTGGCACGCCATGGAGACGTACCACGTGTTTGAGGAACAGCCGAGCCGTGCCTTCCGCGCTCACCGTATCACGCGTCGCAATGAAGTGCGACATCTTGCTGAAGCGATCCACCACCACCAACACCGCATTGTGGCCTGCCACTGTCGTGGGCAAACCCGTGATAAAATCCATGGAGATGTCCTGCCACGGCTGCTCGGGGATGGGCAAGGGTTGGAGGAGACCCGGGGTCTTCGTCCTCCGCACGTTGTGGCGTTGGCACACGTCACAACTCCGGCAGAATTCAGCCACCTCCGACGACATGGTGGTCCACCAAAAGAAGCGAGCCACCGTCTTCAATGTCTTGTCGGCGGAGAAATGACCGCTCGGGCCACTGTCATGGCACTCCTCCAAAATCAGCTGCCGAAGCGCGGACACCGCGGGAACCACCACCTGATGCGTGCCGCGCCGTCGCCAATACGGTGACTCGAAGAAAAATCCCCGAGTGTCGAATTCCCCATGCGCCTCGTAACCCTCCGTGAAGAGCTTCATAAGGAAGGCATCCTCATGGATGGTGAGAGACGCGACCCGCATCATCAGGTCCGGTCGCCATGAGAGTGCATCGGCTGGGTTGATGCGACCCGGCCGGTACACGATCTCGTAGTCGAAGTGCGACTCGAGGTACTCCACCCAACGTGCTTGCCGCCGACTCAGGTTTGGTTGCGGTTTGAAGTACTTCAACGTGTGGTGGTCAGTGTAGACCATGCACTTCCGTGCCTTGAGATAGAATTGCCAGTTCTTGAAGGTTGCGACCACGGCGAGCATCTCCTTGTCATGGGTGGCGTAGTTCAGCTCCGCCCCGTGCAACTTGCGCGAGTAGTAGGTGATCGGCTGCGACCGTTGCCAAAGTCCTGCAAAAGGATCCCACCAATGGCCAGGTCCGATGCATCTGTCGTCATTTCAAACTCATGACCGCTGTCGGCCAAGTGCAAGGCCGGCGCGGAGGTCAGAGCCCTTTTGAGATTCTCAAAGGCTTCTTGTTCGCTAACTCCCCAACTCCACTCGCGCTCCTTGTGAGTGAGATTGGAGAGTGGCGCTGACACTCCCGCAAAGCCAAGGATAAACCCGCGGTAGTAGTTGTAAAAACCAAGGAACACTTGCACATCGTGCACACTACGCAACTTCGGCCACTCTTGCACGGCCGACACCTTGTGCAGATCCATGGCAATCTGTCCATTGCCAATTATGTGTCCAAGGAATTCAACTTTCCTCACCGTGAACTCGCACTTAGAGAGCTTTACAAAAAACTTCTCCGTCCTCAAAATCTCGAGGACCTTCTTCACATGCTCCTCATGCTCCTCCGTCGTTCTGCTATACACCAAGATGTCGTCGAGGTACACCACCACAAAGTCATCCAAGTACGGCCTGAAGATGTTGTTCATCGCTGCCATGAAGGTGGCCGGCGCATTGGTCAACCCAAAAGGCATCACGAGAAACTCGTAGTGACCATAGCGGGTGCGAAAAACCGTCTTTTCCACATCATTTGCTGCGATGCGGATCTGGTGGTGGCCGGAACGGAGGCCAATCTTTGTGAAGAAGTGAGCCGCACGGAGCTGGTCGAAAAGCTCTTCGGCTCGTAGAAGCGGGTACCGGTTCTTGATGGTCAACTCGTTCAACGCCCGGTAGTCCACGCACATGCGCATCTCCCCCGTCGTTTTCTGCACAAACAAGACAGGTGCAGCGTAAGGAGACGAGGATGGGCGGATGAAGTCCTGCTCCGTCATCTCGCTCAGCTACTTCTTGAGCTCCTGCAACTGTGCGTCGCTCATGCGGTACGTTGCACGAACAGGCAGGCGTGCTCCAGGGTTGACGTCGATGCGATGATCCACGTCCCGCTTTGGTGGCAGAACCACAGGGAGGGTGTCGGGAAACACATCCTCGAACTCCGTACACACCTTTCGAAGCCTCTCGGGTACCATGGCAAACTTGCCTTGGGCCCCCGCCTGCTCACGAGTCGCCCCATGCGCCACAGTAGGTGCCACGTCCTCTGGTTCGTCGAAATCGTCATCCACGTCTCGCACGAACGCCAGAAAAATCTGCTCCTTCTTTCGAATCGCGCGTTTGAGCTGCAACAAGTTCAACATTAATGGCACCGATTCCTCCTTGCGAGGCACCGACTGCTGCGGCGCTTCCTCCTCGCAAGTCTCCTCCTCCGCGGCCTCTTCCTCGGACCACGTAGGCAGGGGATACTCCTTGTCTCCGAGCTTGACTGAGACGATGCACGCCTCCCAATTGACGGCGGGGTTGTATTTGTGGAGGAAGTCATGACCAAGGATCACATCGTAATCCTTCATCGGGCACACCCGGTATACGATCCTTATGCGAAGCTTCCCCACGCGAATGGAGAGGGGACGGGCCAGGTACCCCACTTTAATCATGCCGTCCACTTGGTTAGCGGTCCACTTCTTGCTCGTGAGCGCAAGGCCCCACTTCCGAGCACACTCCATGCTCACAAAACTGTGGCTCGCGCCACAATCTAGCAGGCTCCCCACCTTCCCCTGGACGCCTTTTACTCGCGCCTCCAAGAGAAGTGCGGGCTGCTCTTCCTCATACCCCGTGTCCCATGCCTTGACCTCGGAAACCCCCTTAGTTGCCGCAAGGCGTTCGGGCGGGCAGTCAAGTGGCGATTTGGGCTGAGGGGAGCGAGGAGTAACGCTATCTACTCCTGGCTCTCCTCGTTTCCTGACTCTTCTGTTGCTTTCTCTGCTTCCTTCGTGGCCTGCTTCCCCTTCCCTTTCCTCTTACCCTTGCTGTCGCCCTTCTTGGGACTACGACAATCACGCGCAATGTGGCCAGGCTTGCCACAGTTGTAGCACTTGCGCTGTTGCAACGCTCCGATCTCCATGGGCGTGTCTTCGCTCTCGGCCCGCTTTCCGTAACCACTACCAAAAGAGTTGTGGCTGTTGGCATGAGCCTGTTGCACGCGCGAGTCGTACCGTTCAGCTGCTGTGATCATTGCCGACAGGTCATCGTTGAGTTCGTGCATCACCGTCACAGCGCGGGCATCGTTCTTGAGGCCGTTGCTGTAGTGGAAGCACGATTCGTGCGAGTCGAAGCCACAGTTGGCGAAAATCTCACAATACCTGCGGGTGCAGTCGGCAACGTCGCCAGTTTGGTGAAGCCTACGCAGCTTGGCACGCGCGTTGTTCCTCACGTCACCCACGATGAATTGCTTGATGAACGACTCCGTGAACTCCTTCCACGAGGTCGGCCATTTCAGGGTAGGGTCGCCACTGTTGCAGGTTGGAGCCGATGGGGTTGAGATTCTGGTCGCGGCTGCAATGCCGGAGACCATTGCTGCTCCACTGCCGTGTGGATTGGACCGCATCACATCGGCCCACCAATCCAACGATGCCCCTCTCATAAGGGTCACGACATAGTCGCGGCACGCCTCGTAATTGAGGCATCCACGCTGATGGCGGTAAAGAATTATTCCGGTCCAAGTATCCAAGCGTGTGGAGGTCGCCCGTCCTTCTTTGATGGGTCGAACGACTCTGGCTTGGACGGGCTCGGTACACCCACCGCAGGTACGTTTGCAGTGGCAACTGCCACTGGTGTTGTTACTGGACGCTTCGCAAGCTCTTGATTGAGATACTCGTTCTGCTTCTCCAACAGGTCCATCTTGGCATGCATGTCAGCGAGCAACTTCTGCAACGCTGCGGCTGCTGTTACCTCGCCTTGCGCGTCAAATGCCGCGGCCATGGAGAACGTGCCGGATGAAGTCATCTCTGCGTCCGGAACAACTTCTTCCGAAACGGGTCCTCCGGCTACCGCCTTGTCACCGGAGTGCATGGTTGGCCTTGGGCACGGATCCGCCAAAGAGGTGCGTGCTGGTATACGCTGACCAGGAGAGGTTGCCACGTAGATGATGGTGTCCCTGAGCCAAGGGTGGCTCTAATACCAAGTGTGAACCGGGCACAATGTGCTAGCCTCAACCGGATGGTGTAGGCACCAATCGGCGGCAACGGCGACCAAAGGGAGGCCGGTGCACACCTTCCTGGGTTTGCAGAAGCGTAGGGTCATCTTGGGCGAGCACGGGAACACGTGTGGCACAGTGGGAGTAAACTGTACTTCTTTTTCAAGTGTCAACATACAAGACTATATGTACATGATGACACATCCTAGGCGACCCGAGGTCGCCGAGCCGTGCGCAGCTCCGTACGGACCTAGGATGAGATTTATTGCCTCAGAATCACATAGCTCATCTTCCCATCTTTCCAACGCACCAAGAATCGCATCATTCCATGGAGGAACGGCCGAGATATGGTCATTTCCGTGAACCACGACAATCTGTTGCTGGCAGCACCACTAGCGGAGGTGACGGCCGCCTGAAGCGCCCTTTCTGGCAATAACACCTCAGGGCGCCATTCCGAAGCGCCCTTGGCCCTCAATGATCCTTGATTCATTGACTAACCGGGCCCCAAGTCGCGCTTCGGCCTTGTTGGGTCTTCCGAGGGTCGAGCCTTGGTCCTTGGGGATGAATTCCCGTCACCTGTTTTCCCTTCGGCCGGTCCAACCTTTGGCCGGGCGTAACTTCCTCAATTGTTGATGGATCGACCCCGTTCTTGGGTCAATCTCGCACAGTTTTTCCTATAGATTCCAAATCCACATTCAAATTACACATTCAAGGAAGCCTCAAGCCGCGATCAGTGCCTTAAGCACTGTCCGGCTTACACAGCTGCTAGGTAGCAGCCTCGGAGCAGCAGCAGCAGCAGCAGTCGCACGGCTGCTCACCAGCAGCCGTGCAGCAGTAGTAGGGCAGCGCAGCAGCAGCGTGCCAGCAGCTGCTGTGTGGCAGCCTAGCAGCAGCGTGCAGCAATTGCATGCAGCAGCAGTGTGCGGCACCACCTTGCAGCAGCCATAGCAGCTGCAGCAACAGAATACCGCGCGGCAGCAGCAGCAGCAGCAGCGGCGGCGGCGAGCAGCTGCAGCTTGCAGTCACAGCTGTACACACGCATAGCAGCAGCAGCAGCAGCAGCACGCGCAGCAGGGGTAACCAAGGCGGCAGCAACACCTGCTGCTGCCCCCATTACTGCGACGGGAAGCTGCCTTGCAACTTCCCGCGGCGAGCTCGCGACGAGCTCACAGCGAGCTTGCAGCGAGCTCGCGGCAAGCTCGCGGTGATCGGCGAGCTCGTCCGATCAACGAGCTCGCCGTGAGGGTCGAGCCAGGCAGCCAAAAGAAGAAAAATAAAGGAAGTAGGGGGAGAGGACACGGGGAGTCCCGAGTGGGCCACCCCAGGACAACCCCAAAAGGGGCACCCAAGGAGGTGGCACCTGAGAAAAAAAAGGGAGTGAAGAAAAAAAAAAAACTAGGTGCACCCACACGCTGGTGCACTTACTCACCGTCGGCAAACGACGACGACCGCAGCAGCAGCAACGGCCGTGTGAGATGCAGTAGTAGCAGCAGCGGCGAAGGTGGTCGGAGGCCACATTCATCGGCTGACGACGGCAACCGGAGCAACAGGAGCACCGAAGGCGACTTGAGGTCGCACGGAAGCCACGCGATAGACGCGTAGCAGTCGGACATCAACGTACCACCAGCGTGGTGCTGGCCGTCCTCGTGACCGCGTCACAGCATATTTGAGACATTGTGCTTTGATCGCCCGGTTCCCATTGTGGCCTTGTGCCAGCGGGAGCGAGTGTCTTATACACTCACCCACCCCAGGTTCCTGAGATGAGCACACCGGCGTGGCAAGGGGCGCAGCTGGCGCCTTGGCTGGCACCGGCAGTGCAGGTGTGGCAGGCGCCACGAGCGTAATGGCAGTTGCAGCCGTGGCACACGCCCCAGGCGTCCAACGGCTTTGCCTGCTACTTTTGCGGTGACCGACACCATGGCTGGCGCCAGTGTCGCCAGCGCCCTGCTGGGTGGCGACCTTCCTGGTTACGGTCCCGCCCTACTCCACTATCCGACTCAGAGACATCAGCTCATACCGTCGCACCCCTCAGTGGAGCTATGGCGGTGTTGTACGCCGAGCTCCAGGGTCTGAAGCGCATGGTGCAACAGCTCACAGACCATGTGGTCTCTGAGTGGGCCGTTGCAACCGTGCCACTTCAGACACCCCTACCTTCCTCCTCGCAATCCTCACCTCCATCGGTGTCATCACCTGACCATGCCACACCCCCCGACCTTAGCTCCACCTCTGATGCCCTCCGCTCTGTCCTGGAGTCAGTTGGAGTCATCCCGACCGTTGACCCCTCCGCTTCTGTGCTAGTCCCTTCAGCTTGGCGTCGTTGCGTTCACACTCGGTACGCGAGGCAGCGGACGGCACATTTGGCGAGACGTTCCTAGGAGGCAGCAGTAGTCGCAGTAGTGGCAGACGTCAGCACGGAGATGACTCTCTCGTCCCCAGTCGCAGGGTTGGTGCAGCATCCCTTCGCAGCTTCTACCGGTTCGTCGGTCGAGGGGGGGATGGAGTGTCCGCCGACGACCACCGGAGAGTGCAGCAGGGATGCGATAGACAGACAGTGCTTCACGACAGGACACTCTCAGTGAGGACGAGACATCCGAGGAGTGGTCCAACGTGGAGTCGGAGGCGGACGAGTGGTTCGACGCGGAGTTGGAGACAGATGTAGAGATGGGGATGGAGATGGAGACTACAGTTGACGTAGCAGAGACCACAACCACAGAGGCATGTGTGGCAGTAGCAGTGGATGGGGCAATAATAGTAGTGGCGATGACAATGGACACATGTGGAGCAGACGTCCAGGCAGTGGGTGTGTCGGCAACCATCGACGTCATGACAGTAGCAGCAGTTGCAGTCATTGCTACTGACAAGACGTCGGCAGTGGACGCGCTTGTTGGTGTAGACACCACGATGGTCGTCGCTCCTATAGTAGTTGGTACAGCCTTCGTAGGGGTAGACGCTCCCTCAGCCACAACATGTGCCATTGCAGATACACATGCTAAGGGGGTACCCGGAGATGCAGGAGACGTCGAGGTTGCCAGCACTTCTGCTATGGCCAGTGCCATTGCGGTAGCTGTTTGTGGAGGTGCAGCTGTCGCGGAGGACGCAGCTCGAGTAGTAGCTGATGCACCAGCAGCCAAGCAGGCCCTTGCGCTTGAGCATTTACACTCTGCGCTTCGCGACCAGGAGGATGCAGTCACACATGCGGACAGGCACCTACAGGACCTCACGCTTGAGCTACGTGCAGCAAGCACACGTTGGAGTACCGCAGACACCGCAGATCGTCGGTTAGTGACAGTAGACGTCGAGGATGTGTACACGTGCCTCGAGGCTGCTGAGTAGACGTTCCACGGTGTAGTGTGGAGATGGTCGGACTTGCACTGACAGTTGGAGGAGATGATATCAGTGGATGTTTCAGCAGTGACGGCCCGTGTAGGAGCAGTTGCTACTGTGGCCCACACTGTTGACAGCGGAGTGGCGGTTGTGCCCACGGCATCAGCTGAGCCTACAGCAGTCATCCCTATAGGGGCATCCACCGTGGAGGATGCAGAGCGAGCTGCAAACCTCCGGCTCATGGCTGTCTTGACCGGCATCGCTGACACCATGGTGGTTCCAGCCGACGACACACCTACACACGTCCGAGCTACAGTTCCTGTACCTGAGCGCCTGCACTCCGCGATAGACGAGCAGGAGGTAGATGTGGCTCGAGCGGAGGCGCACGTGCAGGGTCTCATGGCCGAGCTTCGGGAGGCCAGCAGCCGTCGTTATACTACGGATGTTCCAGCACGGCAGGCTGTCGAGGAGTGCGTGGAGGATGGGCACACGCGTCTCGAGGCAGCTGAGAGGTCTTTACATGATGCACGTGAGAGACGGGCGGACGTTCAGTGGCAGGTGGACGATTGGTTGCACACTAGTGTTTGGGAGGAGCCCCGGGACACTGTACGAGCTCCCGATGACGCCGACGATGCATCAGAGGTAGATTCACCGACGGATGCCGACATCCGACCAGGAGTTGACGGCCGAGTGACAGGTGTGCCAGCAACAGCCGATGTCTCTACAGTAGCACCTCTTGCAAATGCAGACGCTGTAGATGCCGACACGTTGTCTCGTGTCGACGCCGTGCCAGTAGCTGGTGGCCAGACGACAGATGATTCGACGGCTGAACTACGCGATGAGGCGGCGAGGCTGCAGGAGGCCATGGCTCGTGCCGACGCGCACGCGATTAAGGTCCACCGTCAGGTTCGTTCCGCGACTGCCCACCTACATGCCGCAGATGCAGCCGCCCGGCCGACAGCTACACCAGAGCTCGACGAGTTGTACACGCGTCTCAATGCTGCAGAGTCTGCATGGCGGTGTGCAGCTCAGCAGCTAGCAGGCATACAACAGGTGATGCAGTTGGAGGAGGCCCTCAGTGCTACACCAGTCACAACAGCAGGTGACAACAACACAGCCGACTACGACAGTGACGAGGACGACAGCGACGACGACGACAGAGACGTCGACGACACCGACGACGATGCTCCGAGGTGAGGTTATGTGGGAGCACATCCGACCAGCATCATTGTCACCCTTACTATTGTCTTGCAGGGGTGTGTGGCCATGGGGGAGCCAGCCTCTGCAGCCCAGGGAGGGTGTTGGTGTGTGGGCTTTGGCCTGACACCCTTGTGAGGACAGCGTGGTTAGTTTGTGTCTGGCACATTGCTCCAGTTGAGGTTATGCTGGTCGAGACCCGTGCACCTGGTGACTTGTACCAGTGTGACGTGGAGACCCATTGCCTCCATGTGGTATGTATGTTCCATGCATGCGAGCAGGTGTGGTCGAGACCCGGACCCCGGAGACATGTTCCGAGGGTTATGAGGAGACCTTGTTGCTTTGTACCTCTTGTGTGATGTTTGGCACACATGTGTGTGGATTATGTGTTGCACGGTCGAGACCCGGGCACTTGGTGAGTTACACCACTGTCTCGAGGAGACCTTGTATTATGGTTGGTGTTTACGACGGACAGTGAGTGTAGCCCTTCACTTGTCATTGCGGTGACGGCTGTGTCAGCCAAGGGGAGAGTTGGTTTGTGTGGCTTCCACCCGTCACTAGTGATGACGCGGTGATTATCCGTATACCCAGTACAGGTGATATGGAACGGCGTTACTGGAGAGCATGACGACATGATCCATGGTGCGGATGCAGCTGGCGCCAGGGCACCGACGAGTGGTGGCTCCGTGCACTACCAACTGCCAGACAGCTGCCACGACATTCCGGGTGCTTGCCGGGGTTCTTTCTGGATTTTCTACAGATGCTAGAGTTTTCTCGGTGGACTGGCTCTCGAGCCCGATTTGCATGTTTTGCATTGTCCTTCCACCGATTGATGCCGGACTTGTGTGTGTGACCAGTTGTAGCGTCCGGCTCAAGATTCTGCATCTCTAGGCTCAGACGGTGGTGCTTTCGGATACCTGTGCACAGGTTTATGGCCAAAATAATGATTTCAGGCCAGTTTTAGGACAAACTGACACTGCGCGTGCGTCACTTGCCGTGAGCCGCAGCAGGTATTTATGTTGTGTTCTTGTCAGTTTTCATCTCTCTCTACGATTATATTCAGATTTGAGCTTCTTAACACTCTGTGCGTATCGGTCGATCAAAAGCCGCCGTGGTTTCTCACACTTCGGAACGTCCGAGAGTATGGCCCCGTAGGATCAGCAACCCGGTGCTCTAAACTACAAGTCCAGTCACGCATGCATATAAATCACACAAAGAACCACATCGATCACGAGTGTATGTGGATGCATGTATCTCCCACGTATCTCTCTCATGTTGCAGCCAAGTGAAAGCTAGTCACCACATGCGGATAGCAGCAAATATGCTCTTAGATACAATGGAGCATGAATGAGCTCACGTCAATCTTGCACCCGGCTGAGACGCCAATGATGCTTGGCCCGCAATGCGCGTGCCTTGAGATTCATGTCAGCTTAGTCACCTGCAGTGATGGTGTATGTGAATGGATGGAGTCAAGAGGTGAGTTGCGTGTCTGACATTCACAACCAGCACTCCTCCATGACCCACGAATGAACAGTCCACACACCACATAGAGAACAACAATACATGCAACAGACAGAGAGTGACCACATCAACAAGGGGCATCGCGTGCAGGCAAGAGACCAACCGCATGCACGGTAGCCTTGAACATTCCAGTGCTAAGGGCTTTGGTGAGAAAGTCTGCACGCTGCTGACGAGTGTCGACCTAGACAACCTGGACTTCTCCTACAGCAATGGGCTTGCGAACAAAGTGATGTTCAATGTTGATGTGCTTAGTCTGCGAGTGATGCATGCAATTATGCTTAGCAATTGCCTTTGTACTTTCGCTGTCACAGCGCAACGTGATGCAGCGGATGGACACACAAAGCTATTGCAGCAAGCGTCAAAGCCACACACTCTCACACGTACCTGCTCCAAGCGTAACGTACTCAGCCTCACTGGAGCTGCGTGCAACACATCCCTGTTTTCCACTCTTCCATGAGATAGCAATCCCACTCACAAGAAAGATGTAGCCAGTGCGACAACGTGCGTCTGAGTCATGAGCCCAGTCAGTGTCAGTGTATCCGTCAACGACAACAGAAGACTGCGATCTATAGCACAGTCGTACACGCGTGGTGGACAGTGCATAACAGACGACATGCAACGCTACCTTGAGGTGCCTCTGACGAGGCTGCTGAAAGAACGGGGCAAGGAAGTTGACCGAGAAGGCCACATCCGCTTGAGTGGTGGTAGCGAGGCACATTAGATATCCGATCACACTAAGATAATCGGTGACGTCGATAGGCTCTCCCAGTTGAGACGTGTCGAGTGACTTTAGCAGGCGTTGACTAGCTAGAGTCATTGGTGTGGATGCAGTGGAAGTGTCAGCCAGCAAGGAGGCGAAGCGCTCCCCCAAGCTGCAGATGTAGCCTGGTGTACATGCAACGTGCGGTGCTGGCGTTCATGCTCAAGTTCCATGCCAAGAAACACTCAAGCTGGACCCAGGTCCTTCATCTTGTAGGTGGACTGCAGGAGGGACTTCACTAACCAGACAGCAACAGGGGTGGGTGATGCAACGAGGAGATCATTTACGTAGACCAGGATGACTATGAAGCACTGCAAGGGTGTACTCAAAAAGAGTGTTGGGCAATAGTGCTGCGACGATGGCCACCTCTCTCGAGTGTGGATGAGATCTCGAGGTTCCAACAACGAGGCGACTGCTTGAGCCTGTATAAGGCCTTGCGTAGCTACCAGACCTTGTTCGTGCCGTCCGTAAAGCCTGGTGGCTGCGCCATGTAAATTTATTCGTCCAGACGTCTGTGCAAGAATGAATTGCTGACGTCCATCTGCTCCAGTACCCAGTCATGCTCGGCGACCAGGCTCAGAAGAGCTCGGGCCGTGGTGTACCGTCCGACCAGAGCAAACGTCTCATCGAAATCGATGCCTGGAATCTGGGAGAATCCCTTGGCGGTGATCCGGACCTTGTACCTTTCAACCGTACCATCAAGCTTCAGCTTACGCCGAAGGACCCAGTGGGCCAAAACAGCCTTCCGGCCTGTTGGGAGATCGACAAGTTTAAGGACCTCATGTTCCTTGAGGGCGGTGAGCTCCTCTTGCATGGCCTTGTCCTAGAGATCAACGTCAGCTGCCTCCCTCACCTGACGGACAGTGCGAGGCTTTGGTAGAAGAGAGAGAAGCCCACTTGCCGCAAAAAAAGTGGCAACGTATCCAGTAACAGACGCCTCAAGGACACTGTGGAACTCGTGAGCTACGAGTGCATAGTCCACTGCTGAGTTAGGGTGGAAAATTTTGACAGCCAATCCTAGTACATCCAGGCCAGTAGGTCTAGCAGAGGATCTAGCTGAAATGGAGGATGCATTAGAACGAGTGCGACGCGGAGCGGGCTGGGTGGACTATGAAGAAGAGTGTTATGGAAGGGCACGAAGTCTCCCTCCTAGGGTGTATGGTTCTGGTCTAACTGGGGGACATCAGAGATGGGAGGGACTGATGTTTTACCAACGGACGCAGAGGGCTGTAGAGCAAGCGTCAGAGGGGAGTCAGGAACGACACGTGGGGGAGAATGTGCCGGAATGTCAATAGATTGTGGCGGGACACTGAGAGGCGCTGATGCGAACTCAAAGGACACAGAAGGAGAAGGCACCGGAGAAGGACCAGACAGGGAATGAGACGGGGTGCCGGGGAGCATGTCAACACTGGGAGGCGTGTCAGACGGTGAAAAAGGAGAGAGATCAGAGGAAGAAGGGACCGCACCAGCGGGAGATGGCGGGGCACCTGCGAGACCGGAAACTGAGACAGACCCACCCCCCCAAGCCGACGGGTCGAGGATAGGGAAGAGGGTGGAGCGACACGGGACATGTCACGAGGAAAGATGTCCTCGAAGAAGAGGACGTCACGAGACTCGACAACACGGGTACGGTCGGGGTCCCAGAATCTTCATGCCTTGGACATGGCAGATACACCAAGGAAGGTACACAGGCGGGTACGTGGACTGCGTTTGCCATTGCAAAAGTCCTTGGGAAGCTAGACGGCAACGACATTGCCCCAGAAACGAGGAAGACGAATTTAGCATGACGCCCAAATCAATACTCAAAAGGGTTGACATGACCAGGGAGGGGACCGTGCGGAACGCGGTTCCAGACCCACGTCATGTAGGACATGGCCTCAAAAGAAAAAAAGAGGGAGGTCAGACGCACTGAGGAGGGTACGGACACCATCAGCGAGGGTTCTGTTCCAACGTTCA
Organism: Penium margaritaceum; assembly: GCA_023375785.1. NCBI lineage: Eukaryota > Viridiplantae > Streptophyta > Zygnematophyceae > Desmidiales > Peniaceae > Penium > Penium margaritaceum. The sequence goes on from SZWC01020149.1 coordinate 40,170, forward strand.
AACACGCCGTTTTGCTAGGGTGTGTATGGAGCTGGAGACGATAACCACGGGCAAGTTCAGCCTGAGGGAGCCAGGACTCAAGAGTGGAGCAAACATCACTCTTTTGCTTGAGAGCATAGACCCAACGCATGCGAAAGAAGTCATCAGTGAGACAGAGCACGTAACGACCAACCCCCCCAAGAGCATCATAAGGAAGAGGCCCCATAACATCAACGTGCAGTAGGTCAAAGGGATGAGAGGTGCGAGACTCAGAGGTGGAGAAACGGGAGCGGTACATTTTTCCATGAGCACAGACAAGGCAGTCAGGAGGACAAGAGGCAGGAAACGCGATAGCATCAAGGCCATCCGCTGGAAGCACACAAAGCAAGCTGTCAACGGCAACAGTGTGGATGTGGCACAAGCGACGGTGTAGTAGCTTTGCATGTGTAGGGGAAAGGGAGCGAGAAACGTGCACGTGGGCAGCATTGACTGGAACTGGAGCAAAGGTGGGAACACAGAACAAGTGATCACAGCGTTTGACCTGCACTAAAATGCAGCCAAAGGTGCGATGCGGGACAGAGGTAACGCCGCGACAAGAGGAGAAGTCCACGTCCTGGTCGTCGAGCGTCGAAACAGAGAGAAGATTCAGCTCAAGCGATGGAACATACAGGACGTCCGACAAGAACGGTTCTCCCTAGGAGTCGACAAAGTGCAAGACCCCAACCCCCTGAACAGGAAGCAACTGGCCAGAGCCGGTGCGAACAAAGCGGACAGAGCCAACAAGGCCAAGAGAGACGAAGAACGGGCATGACGAGGTCATGTGGTGGGTGGCTTCGGAGTCAAGGATCCAGAAACCACCCGACGCACGAACATTAGAGGGGTCACAACTCACGGCGACAATGGCAGCGTACAAAGAGAAAAACTGGCCACATGCGGCAAGACATCAATGTAAGAGAACAGACTGCCACTCTTCAATCCACGCGACATCAGCAGGAGGACACCCTAGAACATGAACGGACGCATGTGTCAGTGAAATCTGAGACTCTTGCTTCCCACGTTGATTCCTGTGACTCACCTCACAGGTTCAAATCCCCCCATGAGCAATGTTCCCCAACCTAGCTCACCATTTTGCCCCTCACAAAGACTACCCCCCCTATTTCCCCCTTTTTGGACTACCCCGTCCATTTACCCCCAAATCTACTCCTTGCATTATCCCATCTAGGGACTGCCCCACCTTGTCCCTCTTCCCAAACAGGCTACACCGCTATTTCACCCCGGATTATCCTTTCCCCAAATCTGGGAAACCTCACCTTCCCATCACCTCACCTCCCCACCACCTCACCTTCCCACCACCTCACCTTCCCACCACATCACCTTCCCACCACCTCACTTCCCCACCTCACCTTTCCAATACCTCACCTCCCCACCTCACCTTCCCACCACCTCACCTTCCCACCACATCACCTTCCCACCACCTCACTTCCCCACCTCACCTTTCCAATACCTCACCTCCCCACCTCACCTTCCCACCACCTGACCTCCCCACATCAACTCCATACCTCACCTCCTCCCCACCTCACCTTCTCACCACCTCACCTCCCCACCACCTCACTTTCATAGCACCTCACCTCACCCCACTTGCTGTTTAGCTTCCTGTTTTACTACTTAGGCGACAAGTTGTCCTAGCTCTCACTAATTCATTCAATCCAACACATTCGTTGTGTTCTCATTCTCGACATGCTACCAGAGCTCAAGTGACCCTCCTGTCACCTCCCTCGGCCGTCTCCATCACGGCCATCACTTCGCTCCAGCACACATCCACCGCGAGCATTTCGTCGTCCGCGCTTCAAAGCCAATTTTGGCTAGAGCTAATTGCACTTGACCTCTCCCTGTATCTTTCCACCGCAAAGAATCCATTTTTAGGATTTTCCTCAACATCGGCAATTTTCTGTCCACGACTTCCGTCGCGAGCATTTTGCCTTCGGTCCTCTCACTCCGATTTCTTTTGGAGCTAATTGGAGTCGACCTCTTCCTCTACCTTTTCATGACAGAAAAATTCGTTTTCGGATTTTCCCTTAGCTCTCTCAGACATTGGCAGATTTCTGCCTACCTCATCCGCCGCGAGCGTTTCGCCTTTGGCACTCCCACTCCAAACATTTCTGCCCCCCCTCCTTGCTGGCCTCCTCCCCCGCCTTTCCATCGCAAAAATAAAATAAAAAAGACACTCCTCACCTTTTTGACCTCATTTTGTTCTCTCCCCGGCTGCCCACCCGCCTTCTCTCAATTCTCCCTTCATGGCCTCTGTTGCTGCCATGGGCGGCTCTCTCCTTGCCGTCCCGAAACTCGCCGCCAAGCGCGACGGAACCCATAACTACAAACTGTGGGCGTTCAACCTTGGCATCTACTTCGGGTGTACCGAGCAAAAGGGAATTCTCCTCCGCTCCATCATCTGAGGCACCGGCTCCGGTGCACCTCCCACCGATCCCACCGACACCGCCAAGGTCGATGCGTGGGAGCTTGCGAATAACACTGCTCTCCTTGCCATCCTCGCCACTACTTCCCATGACGTCCATGACAACATGCACTCTCTTGTTGATGACGCCAAGATAGTGTGGACTACGTTCACGACTCGTTTCAACACTATGACCTCAACCTCGTGCGGCATCAAAATTATTTCGCTCTTCAACGTACCCTACTCCACCCACTCCGACATGGGCGGATACATCTCTACTTGCACCACCATTGCATCCGACCTCAAAGAGATGAAGGTAGTGATGTCGGAAGCGGTGGTGTGCACCGGTTTCATTGCCGGCCTCCCACCTCGCTTCGATGTCATCCGCCAAATCCTCCTTCAACTCTCTGTCAACGAGATGACAGTGATGGCCATCGCCCCCAAGCTTATTTCTGTGGAGCAAGACTATCACTCCAAGAATCAACACCAAGCCGCGGCAATGAACCTCCACGCACTGTCTCCTCCTTCCGATGGCACCTCTGCCTATGCCGTCCCCGTCCGCCCCAACAAGTTTCCGGTGTGCCAATATGCACCTCTCCATGACCCGCTCAAGGGCACGGTGTGCGCTAGCCTCAACCACCCTCAGTCCACGTGTGACCACGCCCGAACCGACCAATGGCTTGCGGCATCGTCCAGCCGCAAGTACACCGACCATCCCTGTTGGAGGGACATCCGCTCCAAGGCTCGTCGTGACCGCCAAGCTTCATGGAAGCCCCCCTCTGTTGTGAGTTATGTGGCCCTGGTAGCTAGCACTACCCTCCCTTTTGTTCATGACATCAATGAAGGATTTTCAAATTACACCGTGTCTCCCTCTCTCTTTACCGAACAAACGCTCGACTCTAGTGCGGCATCCCACAATCTTTGAGATGCCGATCATATATCTCCACTGTCCTCCCCCGTCACAATAAATGGAGCAACCACCTCCATTAGTGCCACGTGCCATTCCCAAGCCACCCTCTCATCACCCGCTTCCCCTCATGGATCTATCTCCGGCCTCCATGTTTCCTCTCTTTGTACCAATCTCCTCTCCGTTCGTCAACTCCAACAAGAGGAAGTCACCATTACCTTTCCTGCATTCAGCACCGAAGCTCATCTCACTTCCTCCGACTCTCACCTCACCACCTTCCGCCTCTCAAACAACCTCTACCGCCTGTCCGCTCCTCGCTCACAACCAACCCTTGCCGCCTCTCCCTCTCCGACTTGCTTGTGCCGTCACATCTCCAACCCTCTCACCTCTCCCGCGTCTCCCACCTATTCCTACTCTTCCATCCCCGCTTGTCCCTCTTGTACCCTCGGCAAGCTCAAAGCCACCTCCCATCCTCCTCACCCCTCCCGTGCCCCTAGGCCTCTCGACTTGGTCCACCTTGACCTTGTCGGCCCGATTCACCCAACCTCTCTCCAAGGTCACTCCTATTTCCTCACTATAGTTGATGACTCTACCCGTTTTGGAACTGGACTCCCGCTTGCCTCCAAATCCAATGCACAGGACGCCTTCCTTGCATGGGCAAACCATGCATCCGCCCGCTTTGGTCGCAAAATTCTCCATCTCTGCTCTGACCATGGAGGCGAATTCCTCTCCAATCTCCTTTCCAAGTATTGCGACCACCATGGCATTGACCATCAACTCACTCTTCCCGAGTCACCCAAACAAAATGGCATTGCCGAACGTCACAACGGTGTCCTCCTCGCCATCATCCGCACTTTCCTTGCTCATGCTTTGGCACCAGAATCTTATTGGGTGTACACTCTCCGCTACGCCTCCCGTGTCCACAAACTCTACCCATCCTCTCCCGGATGTCACTCCATGGGAAGCGTGGTTTGGTAAGAAACCGGATATCTCCAACCTTCGCGTGTGGGATTCTACGGCCTACGTCCTCCTCAACAAGTACCAATGCTCACAGCAACACACTTTGAAGGTTGAACAACGCGCCACCCCTCACATGTTTGTGGAATTTACTCCAAAGTCAACTGGCTATGTGTTCCTTGATCCCACCACCGGACAAGAGACACATAGCATTGATGCTGCCTTCGACGAAACCCTCCCCTTCCTCCCCGCTACCTCTCACTCCACACCCGCTCTTGAGTGGGCCCACTTCGATTTCCTCCGCTCTCCGCCGCCTCTCCCGACCTCATCCTCCATGACTCCTCCAAGCCCTTCCCCCACTTTTTCCCTTGCCGGTTCTCCCCCTCCTCCTCCCTCCACCTCACCTCCATCCTCCCCTCCCGGATTCCACCTTCCTCCTCCCTCTCCTCCCGGCTCTCCTCCTCTGTCCGCGGTTCCTCCCCCTCCCACTCCTCCTCCTCCTCCCCCTCCCCCTCCCCCTCCCCCTCTCCCTCCTCCCCCTCC